>JAHWGI010000391.1:82500-152500 GCA_029379305.1 Frankliniella fusca | reverse complement strand
TCGTGTCGTAATTTCCCTCTTTATTTACAATTTTTTTCTTCGTAACTTCTACATTTCCCGCACCGAGTCTGACAGTGCGTCGTCTGCCGAGGGGGAATGCACATTGGAAAATCTTGTACAGACCACTCGGTATTACACGGTATTGCAGCTGTATTACGCAAAATATTTGATCAATGAAGGGCATATTTTTGTGTTTTTCGGTATTACATTACGGGTATTTCCCCGTAATACATGGATCAGGTGTACAGTGTATTACGGAAGTGAATTGCCCCTCGTCGTCTGCTACAACTTATCAATTGTCCTCGAGGCAAGAGCGTGCGGAGGCCGTGGGTATCAGACTGCGTTCGGGATGTCCTTCAGTTTCTCGTGACCTCATGACCTTGAACCCCGGCCGCGGGCGTACTGTGCCTGTACCGCCCAAAGATTAACACAAGCGGTGCTGCGGAGCGCGCAGTGGCAGTCCAGCTCCAGACCCTTTACGCTGAAGGACCAGCCCTCCGCCTGCTCCGCTCCATGCCCGCCGCGATGCTGGCCCCGCTGCTGACCCTGGCGCTGCTGCCGCTGGCGCTGGCCGCCTGCCCCTGCCCGCCCGCGCCCGCCGCCGCCGAGGTGTGCGGCAGCGACCACAAGACCTACCCCAGCGCCTGCGACCTGGACTGCACCGCCCCGCCCGGTCAGTGCGCCCCGCCGCCGCGCCGGCTGCAGGTACGAGCACGGGGCAGCTCTGTGTGACCGACGGCATGCTCGTGCGCCCCCAGGTGTCGCCGCCGCGCACCCCGGCCCGTGCCGCCCCGCGGACGCCGCGCCGGGCCGCCCGACCAACGCCACGGAGGAGAGGCAGAAGTTCGATGCGTGTGTCTTTAATGAACGCCATGTGAGTAACCGTCAGTCCGAGGGGACCCTCACTCGCCAACTCTCTGTACTCGCGTTCAGCTCGCGCAAACTCGCATTCAGCTGGCGAAAACTCGCTTCAACTCGCGTTCAACTCGCAAAAACTCGCGCGAAAAATTGCGTTCAACTCGCGAAAATGAATGAACTCTCCAACTCGTTGCACACCTAAGCTTTGGGAGTGGGGGACCCCTCCCGACAGTCGACATTTGGAAAACCCTACTTGTGAAATTAACTAGAATTTTAGTCCGGGGAACTAATTCCTCTTCTCCGTGATGCAGTGCTACGGCATCGACTGCAGCGAGTGCGGGCGGGACGCGGACTGCAGGTCGTTGTGCAGGCGGCGGTGCCTGTGCGGCTGCCTGGGCCTGCAGGCCCGCGGCCTCCCGCCGCCGCTGGACCACGGCCGGTGGCGGCGCTGCTACGAGGAGCTGGACTACGCGGCGCGGTGGGCCGCCTGCAGGGAGTCCTGCAGGGAGTCCTGCAGGGAGTCCTGCAGCTCGCAGGAGTGCTGGGACCGCTGCTGGATGGACAACGAGCGGGCCGAGTGCAGCTGCATGGAGAGGGCCGCCGCCGACCCCCGGACCACTGGCTCAGACTAAATAGGGCGTAAGCTCAATTTGAAAATGAAAGAGTGTACCGGGTGTTTCTTGGAATGCGTAACAGTGTTGCGGGTTTGCCTACCCCGTTTGCCCCGTTAGGCGCCATGGCCCCTGCAGTTCTGGTGAGTATGCAATCCCGGAACACTGTTACGCATTCAAAGAAACACCCGGTACAATGCACACTGATTAATCAGTGTACATTGAAATGCTTGCTGATTAATCAGTGTACATTGGTATGCCTACTGATTATAATCAGCAAGCATTCCAATGTAAACTGATTTATCAGCAAGCATTCAAATGTACACTGATGAATCAGCTTATTTACGGACTAGCCGGTTCTATCTCTGCCTCAGGTGCGCGGGGGGAGGGGGGCGATGCTAAATTTTTGTCCATGGTTGGGCACAAAATTGAGCATCAGTAGAGCATATTTACAGGAGATATGTAACTGAGCGTATTAATAAAGTTCCCAAGAATTTAGTGTGCTGCAACGCCGGCTAGTGTCTGCCGACGGGCCCAAAACTTTGAAACTCTGCTTATACACCTGGTTCCGGGTTTTGAAGATTGCAGCAGAACGATTTAATGAGATTTTGGAGGGATTAAAAGAAATTTCAAAGGGATTTTCCGACATTATCTCATGAGGTTTCAAAAAGATTTCATGGTATTTCCGAAAGATTCCGAAGAATTTCAGGAAGATTTAAAGGAATTTCTTAGGGGTTTCAGGGGTTTGGAAATGATTTTATGGATTTGAAATTGATTTCTATTTCACGGATTTAGAATGGATTTCAATATATAACGGATTTGAAAAGTATTTCAATTTTACGGATTTCTTCAGGGATTTCTGGGGCCTTGTACACTTTAGTGCCAGAAAAGTTCAAAGTGCGCTTCACTTCTACCAGTCAGTGTAAGGGCCTCCGGGCATCTGACCATGGCCACTTTGTCCCTGACATCTGGCCACTTTCCCTTGTATTGGGAAAATATCGGGAATAACGAAAAAGATAAGTCGCAGAATTTCCTGAAATATTCCAAAAATTGCTGCTTTGTGTAAGAAATACCATTGCAAGTTTTTAATATTTATTGTAGCAAATTTTCTACAACTCAATCTGTTTGGTTACGTTTAGTTTCATAAATATACAACGGTCTTTTTGTGCTTGTGAAAGAATGTCAATTTCGTACCAAGTGTCCTCAATATATGTATATATTCCACGACAATGCTCCTCAAAAATTTTCCCGTAACTTTAGGGACATTTCTCATAACATGTCCCTGATTTATTTTTACCTACCGTCCTTTCACTCATCTAGCTAATTTCACGCCTTTTCATCCCGCATCTGGTTTTACTTCAATCGTACTCGCACACAGAGTTGTGTGTGTTTTACGGTACACGCGGTTCAGTGAGCAGGAATCAATGTCAAATTCCTCAAAGGAAAGGATAAAACTCATCAAGGAGTTTGAGAGAGATGGTTATATGACGACAGGTGAGCTTGGCGTGGCGCCGGCGCCGCACTACCCGCCTCCGTATACTGTAAACCACAAACTGTATCGTAAACGGTTCTATCCAGGGACAGTACAATAGACGTGGGCTGAGGAGGGGCGGGGCGGGGCGGGGCGGGGCGGGGCGGGGCGGGGCGGGGCGGGGCGGGGCGGGGCGGGGCGGGGCGGGGTGGAGTGGGCCACCCCACCGGGCCCTCCCGGCTCGGCACATAAACCCAACATAACATGAGCAGTCGGACGTACGGGATGCGACCTGCCATCCCACCCTTCTTCTTCTTCTTCTTCTTCTTCTTCTTCTTCTTCCTTTAGTTTTGTTCCATCTTTTTCATTATGTCTCCTGCTGTGTTCGTTTCGGTTTATTGTTTGATTTTCTCTTTAATTTGTCTTAAAAGTTCATATTTTTGTTTACTATGAAGAAGCCGATTGATACGGCAGTGGGGATCATATCTCTTTTGCATCGATCGTCATTCAATTCAGTTTACAAGTACAGTTCTTCTCCACTCTAACCAAGAGCTTTTTGAATTGTTCGAAACGAGTTCGAATTAGTTTAAATATCGAATAATTCGATATTTCGAATTAAGTTTGAGTCAATTTCTAATCACACCAAAAAGTTGTATCTACACTGAGAGAAATGATTCGTTGCAGCCATCAAAATTTTGATACCCATAATCAAATTTTGTTCGGTCGGTCCCGGTTAGTAATAGGCATCAAAATTTTAGTTGCTGCAACCGAAATTTTGGTTGCTCTAACCAAAGGTTTAGTTACTGTGACTAAAATTTTGATGCCCATGACCAAACGGAATCGATCAAACAATTTTTTATGGCTGCAATGAAACATTTCTCTCAGTGTAAAGTGCGCTATACCTGAACGTCGCATAATTGCGCTACCGGACTGCTACCGGATCATTAACGAATATTTATTTTTTAACTCCGCGTGTCTTTTTTTGGTGAAATTTACAATTTTCTTCGATTCGATTCGGACTCGAATTTTAGGCGATTCCATATTCGATTAGAATTTTGTCGGGTTGATTCGATTCGATTAGGGGAAATTTATTGAGATTCGATCAGATTCGAAGGCAAAAACCTGGAGACCCACAGCTCCAGTCTACCCCCCCCGCCTACCTCCGTCCCGTCCTCCAGTCTTGGCCGGCCGCGGCTCTGGCCCCCTGTGAGGTATGCACTGCCCTCCACACAGCTGCACTGCGGGCAGGTATCGCCGGGATCACAGGCGCCCGGTCATGGACTCGCTGGAAGACGTACTACTCCAACATACACCACAAACACACACACACACACACACACACACACACACACACGCACGCACACACACACACACACACACACACACAAACCAAAAAAACGGTACAAGTAATATATATATATAAGAACTTTGTTTCGCAATAGGTGGAAATCCCCCGCGCCGGTGGGTCGTGTCCGGTTCTGTCCCTCGGGCGCGCCCCGCCCCGCCCCGCCCCGCCACGCCCCACCCCGCCCCGCCCCGCCCCGCCCCGCTCGTATAACGACGTGCAATCTTTGCCGGTCGGACAATCGCGGCCGTCGTACTTTCCTTTCCCTCTTCCACGTCGGGGCGGGGCGGGGCGGCGCGCGGTGGGGCCCGTGTAGCGGCGCCAGGCCGGCGCCAGCATCTGTCTCTCCTCCACCCCCTGACTCACTCAATATCGCCTCCCCCTCGTCCGGTCCTTAACTCCCCCCCTCCCCCCTCTCTCTCTCTCTCTCTCTCTCTCTCTCTCTCTCTCCCTCTCACCGGGCCGCGCGCGCCCTGCCTGCCAGCTCGGTCTGCCCACCCAGGTTGCGCGCTATGCCTGCTGCACTGCGGCTGCTCACATTCTCCAAGCGCCCGCCGCCACGCCCTACTCTGTCAAGTTCAAATAATGTGCGAGAGCTGCCATCACATTTTAAACGTGTTAAGGGTTACGCTGGCCTGCTGACCGCGAAGTGGGTGAACGTTGCCGGGGTCATCCCTCCCTGCAATGGGAGGGGCTGATCGTGCGCTTTCACTGGTAACGCAACTGTGCGTATATCACACGCATACTGGGTGTGTTTATTTCCAATTGTTCACTTCGCCAATCTATATAGGCGTTTCAAACTCTTTATTTTTACTATTTTTTTTTAAGTGAAACATAAATAAATAAAAGATCTTATTTTTGTTGCAGTATTTTTCATTCTAATTTAGTTTGAATTACAGGGTCAGCTGCAGACGTCAGGAGCCATCGTCAAGAATAAAAGATAATAAAACAACTTACGGGGGGCGTGAGCACATTGCAAACCGAACTGTTTACTTAGTGCACTCGTCCTGGAGCTTATTTATGGGCTCGCACTAGGAAGTGCATGCCTATGAGGTCGACTGTTAGCAACAGTGTACCTGCCGTGATTGACTGTTACCAAACAGTGTGCCTGGCAGGTACACTTTTGTAGGCTATATTTTGTCATTTTGGGTTAGGGACATGTGACATAATTTGAAAAGGAGAAAGTGGACGGATATTCTAGTTTCAGATGAAATAGGCCAAAGTAACTGCCAGAATCAAGGGACGGCGCGTTTGGTACACAAATAGGTTGGTTTCCAGTCACTATATGCTAATGTCGTCCTTACATAGCCGGCCTATGGCTGCAAGGGCACACTGCTGGTAACAGTCAACCACGGCAGGTACATTGCTGCTGACTGTTGATCTCACTGGCATGCACTTCCTTGTGCGTGCCTACAAGAACGCTCACTGTGAGAAAAAACTACAATTTAACTACAATTTTTTACCGTTATTTCGAAGTACAATAAATTTATTTTACTAAAATTGTACCCAGTATAGGGTAAATTAGTGATGTACGGTAACGAAAACCGTAAACCGTTAATTCAAAACCGTTGTTTAGTTGTATGAAGTACGGTTTTTCTCACAGTGCTCCAGGAAGAGTGTACTAAGTAAACAGATCGGTTTGCAGTGCAATAAGACACCCATCACGGAGACCTAAAAAGAAAACCATCATGCTTTTACCTCCTCAAGTTTAAACGTGGAAACTCAAACACGTGCAAGAGTGCGACTGTCACACACTGCGCGGACCGGGCCGCGGGTGTTCCCCTTTAAGCCGGCCCACTGGCGCTGGGAGCTGCCGGGGAAGGCGGGCGGGACAGCTGGAGGCCACCGCTGCTGAGTCGCAACTGGAAAACCGCTGGGCGTTAAAGAATTTCGCGAAGTGATTTGATATTGTTTTGACAAGAGGTAATCGGGATAACATGTCCCTCGACAAAAATTTCAGGGAAATATAAAATAATAATAATTTAAAAAAAAAAAAAAACTGTCGTTACTAGAATTGTCATTGACAATTTGTCAAAGTAAAAGGCTCTGTCCTTGCTGTCTCAGATCCCATGCACACCGACGCGCTCTGATAAATCCTTGCGAAGAAAACTGTTCGTAAACGTTCGTAAAGCGTTCGTAAGCTGCAAAGCATTCGGCTTCTTCGTATTACGAAGCATTTTCTTCGTAGTGTACAAACAAATTTCTTCGTAAGGCAGAGGGCTCGCGAAGAAAATGCTTCGTATTGCAAAGCATTACGAAGCAGCCAAATTCTACTCAACGTTACGAAGAATTTACTTCGTAAGGATTTTACAGTGTGCCTGCTCTTTCCAACTATCCCGCTTTCTCTCTCTTCTCTCTCTCGCTCGCTCGCTTGCTCTGTCTGCTCACCTTTTGGTGCGGACAAACGTGCGCTGAAGGACCAGCTTTAAACGCCTCCTGCTTTCAGAATTAAATTGGCTGTCACTTCGGTGAGCTCTCTGCGAGGAGAGAGAGAGAAAGTGAGCGAGATAGCAGGCGAGAGAGATAGACAGAGGGGGACAGGGGGGGAATGGCTAAGGTGGTCGCTGAGAGAGAGAGGAGGAATAGGGAAGAGGGAAGATCAAAGCCAAGTTTTTACGCCGGTGCGGCTGACTCCTGACTGGCGCTCTCATCCTCACCGCGGTCTGAGAGTGAAAGGGCAGTGGGAGAGAGATACACTGGAAAAACAAAGGTGCTATCTAATGCCTTTTAAAGGCGTTAGTGAAATAGTGCCTTTAGAAAGGCGCTATCGCCTCCCAAAGGTGCTATTTTTGGCCCTAATCGTGCCTTTACAAAGGCATTAGTGCAGTAACACCCCAAAAAATGCAATAGCACCCCAAAAAGGGTGCTATATAGCACCTTTGTTTTTCCAGTGTAGATATAGGTAGATAGGGCGAGAGGAGAGGGAGAGGAGAGAGAGAGAGAGGGGGGGAGAGGGAGGGAGGGGGGAGGAGAGAGATGGGAGATAAAAGACGGCAGAGACAAAGGAGAGGGGCGGGGAGTCCCGGAGCTGCTGTCCGGAGGGGCGCCACTGAGACCTGCTCATCACCACCTGAAGCAGCCAAATGATTCACTTGTGGGGGAGCCGGGGCCTAGGAGGGGCCGGGGTCGGGAACTCGTCATGCGTGCTTCACCCTTTCCCTCCTCTCTCTCTCTCTCTCTCTCTCTCTCTCTCTCTCTCTCTCGCTCTCTCTCTCTCTCTCTCTCTCTCTCTCTCTCTCTCTCTCTCTCTCTCTCTCTCTCTCTCTCCCTCCCCCCTCTCCCTCTCCCTCCGTCCCCCTTCCTACCCTCCGTACGCCCCCCCCCCTTACTGTCTCTCCCCTGTGCACGTGACTCACTTTGGAGGGGATTTCCTCGGAATGCCGCCGCACCGCCCATTCCGAGGTAATGCCTCGTAATGCAAATGACTGCATCACTATCGCCTTTCCCCAACCCGCACCCCCACCCCCGCCCCCGCCAAGCGCAGTTAAAACCTGACAAAAATACACTACCTGCCTGCGGTCTCCATCGGGCGACGCGACGCAGCGGTGGCTGTTGTTTGATCAAGGGTTGGGCAGGGGTGGACGACTGCTGGACGGTTCCTGTGTACAGGCCGGAGCGTACTCCGCGGGTGTACTTCGGGTGTACTCGGGCTATTCTGGACCAAAGTACTCCGCGTACTCCGGCCGTAATCTAGCTGTATACACTGATAATCCAAGTGTTCAACCCCTCAACACTTTTAAGTGTCCAAATACCATTTAAACATATAAATGTGTTCAACAGAGTTGTTGTTCACTTGCAAGTGTTCAACTCAGAAGTTGTGCACTTATAAGTGTTCAACTCCCCAGTTACACACTTCCTTAGCTTGGACGCACTGTATTAGGGAAGTGTGCAACTGGGGAGTTGAACACTTGCACGTGCACAACTTCTAAGTTGAACACTTGTATAAGTGCACAACAATTCTGTTGGACACTTTTATTTGTTTAAATGGTATTTGAACACTTAAAAGTGTTGAAGGGTTGAACACTTGGTTTATCAGTGTACTCCAGATATACTCTGCGAACTCCGACATGCAGGACGGCGTGTTCTCCGACTGTGTACTTCGCGTACTCCGTACTCCTCAGGACATCGAAACTTCGAGTCGTCCACCCCTTCGAGTTGGATTCGAAACCTCTCGTCGTCGTCGTCGTCGTTGTTGTTGTTGTTGTTGTTGTTGTTGTTGTTGTTGTTGTTGTTGTTGTTGTTGTTGTCACCATTCCTCTTTTGCCCCACGACGAATGCAAAGGTGGATTCAGAGAACAGAAAGAGAGTAATGGCGAAGCTGATCCGTCTTGGCAAACACAAACACTGTCGATGAAGTGCAGGCGGGGCGGGTTGGGGTGGGGTGGGGCGGGGCGCGGCGGGGCGCAACGCGGCTGCTGAGGGCGGGCGCTAACACAAGCCCCTCGGGGCTGCTCGCCGCGCCCGCTTAGCACCCCTCGCTTACACCTGGAACATGCGTACCACCCCCCATCCCCCCCTCTCTCTCTCTCTCCCTCCCTCTCTCTCTCTCTCTCTCTCTCTCTCTCTCTCTCTCTCCCTCTCTCTCTTTCTGTCTCGCCCCTGGCAGCAGACCCCCGAGGGAAACGAATGGCATTTCAAAAACAGATCTGCAGATCTTTTCTCCCTCTCTACATGCGTTCGCCATTCCCCGGGCATGGTGGTGAGCTTACTGCCGGCGCCGGTGTGGCCGGGCGCGGGGGGCCCGCGGAGGTGTCAAGGGGGTGGAGGCTGACGGGGTGGAGGGGGGAGGCGAGGGCGGGACGGGGGGTGGCGACCATCACCGTCAGGCGTGCCGGCCTGCCGTACCTGCATGAAAAATCGGAATCGGCGAAAGCGATTCGGCTCAGCCCCCCTCTCTCTCTCTCTCTCTCTCTCTCTCTCTCTCTCTCTCGCTCACGCACACACACCTCCCCTCTCCCTCCGATACTACCCCCTCCCCTCTCACCCTGCGCTATCCTCCCTTCCATCCCGCCGCCCGCAGTCGTCAAACTTCGCCAGGGCGAGAGGTGAGCCGGCCTTTTGTTTGTTTGTTTGTTTGTTTGTTTGTTTGCTTGTCTGTTTGTCTGTCTGTCTGTCTGTTTTGTAGCCGGAAGAAGGAAGATGTTTGAATAGTCCTTCCGCCCACCTTGTTCCAGGGAGCAGTAAAAATGTAGCGGAGCGCGGCGGCATTACACTGACGACGCGCCCGCAGGAGGTGCACTGCAAAGAGAACGTTTTATTTTTAGACAGCGAAAAAGAAGAAACAAACAAAAAAAGGGAAGAAGAAATGGGGTTTGTCCGCGCGGCTCTGTTACTGAAGTGCACGGGGGGGGGGGGGGATGTTCAGGTGCCGATAGCGGTGCCTCTGCGCCCGCCGGAGGAGAGCTGCTTCACGGTGAAGCTGTACTTTAAGGGGGAGGGGGGGCGGATCAGGCGGCCGCCGGGGGGTGATGGTCGGTGGAGGTGGGGGGAGGGGAGGGTGGGGGTGGGGAGGGTGGGGGAGGGGGGTAGACCCTCCGAGCGGCTGCCGCCGCTCCTGCTGCCCAGCAAGTTGGGGGATGTGGGCTGGAACAAAGGGAAATGAAACGGCTGTCGGAGAGGTGAGAGGGGGAGCGCGCGGCGAGAGACGGGGAGAAAGAGGGAGAGTGAGAGAGAGAGAGAAATTGAGAGTAAGTAAGGGCGGGGCCGAGTTTGCTTAACCTGAACTGAATTCTTCGCCTGCTGACCTAAAGGAAAACAGGCGGGTTTCGTGACACGAAACAAAAAAGCTGGTTCAAATTAAAAAGTATTTGTGAAATGATGTGACAATACTAGGACGCTGTGGTTTAAAGTTTAATTTGAACCGGAAAACTTATGTTGCTGATAAAATTTATGACTGGCAAGAGGAGAGTGGGAGTGAGTGAGCGCTGCGAGAGTCTTATTGTGGCGGGCGCGCCCGTGCCCGCATCCACCTTGCCCGCCCCGCCCCGCCTAGCCCCAGGGCCCATCTCCCTCACGTGCGCGTGAGAGCAATCTCTGGCCCACCCCACCCCGCCCCGCCCCGCCCCGCCCCGCCCCGCCCCGTCCCACCTCACCCCGACGCGGCCTCCTAACGTCACGTTCTCACCGCACAACCACTCCACGAATGAAACTTGTGATTTGTTGCTTGCAAGAGCTTCCCCGGGCGGCCCGCCCCACCCCGCCCCTCCTCCTTACTCGCCTGGCCCCACCTCTGGCTGGGGCCGTCTGACCCTAACCACTGGCGGGGCGGGGCGGGGCGAGTCGAAAAGGTACAGCCTAGTCTACGACACGGGGAGTGAGGGACCTATAGGACGGCGGCATGGTTGTAGACTTAACAATTAGAAAATCATTTCTTTTGCTCATAACCAGCTGCATTCAATTCTAGAATTATTAAATGGGATGAAAATACTTTTTTTTTTCTTGGGGTATTTTGATGCCTGAGAGCTTCACATCAAAAGCTGTCGAACAGTTTTTACTTTTTTAAATTATTTTTAGGCAACGGAGTTGCCTTCTAAAATCGCTTTGAAACGTCTGTCAATTGTTTTATATGGCCCCTTACGGGAGAAAAAAATCCGCTCCAACGATTTTTATAATATTACCTACAGTTATAGTATGTAAACTTGTATACTCACTCTGAAAGTTTAATAGAAATTTAAACTACAGATTTTCTGTAAATTTGAATTGAAATTTCAGTTGCTATGGTAATGCTCGACTTGTCAGCTGAAATCACCTGGAGAAGGGGATAGTTTTTCGTGGTGGGGCTAGGCGGAGTCGAGCCAACACGGAGCGAAAGAGAAACCTCTAAAGTCTGCGTTCAAACAAAGCTCTGCTTCAGTGAAACGCTCAAGAAAGAGATGACACCACTGAAATTCGCACGTGACCACCATACCGCCCTTTCGAAACCTACTTCATTTTTACCGAACGAACAGTCGACTGCGGCGCACTTCTGCCAACCTAAGATAATAATTTCAAATCGTAACGTAGGGGGATTAGTGATCCTTTTCATGTTTTCTAGGTTGGCACGTTGTGTAAACAAGGTTTGTTTGAGGTGGACGCGCGTGCGCTGTGTCGCCGGCCGTCTTTCAACCATGGCCGCCTCGGCCAGGAGCTGAGGCTCCCACCTCGCGACTTTAAATCATCGTATAAAGTTATCGAAACGTTGACAAGGCGAACTGAATGCGTAAATAGTACTGTTTTACCTGCAGAAAACGGTTTGGTAAGTTTGACTTCAATCTGGTGAGCAGAATTCATCGCGCGCTTGCCCGCGATGTCCTGGGCGTATCAGCCGTATTAGTTAGGGCCCCGGTTCGCCCCTTCAGTGCGCCCGGTGGAGCGGACGGTATTGTTGACGTTCCGCTCCGGCCGTGACCTCGCCGCCCATTTTTTGCCGTCAGAAGGAGAGCTTCTTTTCTCTCTTTTTCCTGGCGTTTAGATGACGGCCTAACTGCCGGAGAGTATTCATTGCCTGAAACCCGCCTCATCAAATCGAACTTATAATTATTTAGTCACTATCTTGACTATTGTAAACTAAACAAAACTACTGCGTTTTCTTACAGTCTTATTATACACTCACAAAAATTTTACCATAGTTATAGAAACTCTGTTGTCTACCAGGATTTCGTGAAATCGTATTTTTATTTTTACTTTTAAAGGAGATGACACATTTTAGACAATTCAGCTTTGTACACACTCCCGGCTTACGAACTTTTTTGTACGTGGCTACGTAAATCTATGCACATACGTAAGTTACGTAAAAAAATCTGACGTACTTACGCACAAATAAGGAGATATTACGGAAGTACGTACGAATTAATTTACAACATAATTATGAAAGAAATCTTACGTAAGCTACGCATGTGCATGGATTTACGTAGCTACCTACAAAAAAAAATTTCATTAGCCGGGAATGTGTAACCATGGTGTAACTACTTTTAGAAAAATGTGTCAACTTGCTTGTACTGTCGTGTTCAACGAGTGGAGAGGCAGAAGGCAGGCAATAAGTGTTATAGGGGCCGACTTGTCGCGCACTGGCGTGTTTTTTTCTTCTTTTTTTCTCTTTTTTTTTCCTTTTTTCCTTTTTTTTTACAAGTCAGGAGCGGTCGGGACTAGAAAGAATCCAGAAGCCTTTCCTCGTTCACAGACGTACCTGCAAATTTCAGCTTTCAAGTTCTACACAGTAGTTATGGTTCAGGTTGAAATGATAAGAATTCATCGTGTCCATTCGGAATCACCTTTTGAAAATGTCCCTTTTCTTGTATTTGAACATTAAATAAATACGTAGGAATGATTCAAGACCGTTGTAACAAGCACTCCACCTCCGACCGCACTGCAGTCCTTACTTACCCCCTACCCCCGTCATCACCCCCCTCCCAACAACGGCACCCCCACCTCACAGCAACTCCCTACCCCCGCCCCCGCGACACTCCTGTAACGTAAATCCTGATCCCGTTCATCCTTTTCCCTGAGAGACGCCAGGCCACGACGGAGGTGGGCGGGGCGAACGAGCGAGCGAGACAGAGCGAGTACAGAGAGAGAGAGAGAGAGAGAGAGAGAGAGAGAGAGAGAGAGAGAGAGAGTCCCGCACGGAGCACTTATTGGGTGCCGGCCGGCCGGCGGGCCCCAAATGAAATGCCTCTCAGACTTAATTTCGTTGCGGAAGGCGAGCACTGCCGGGCCCCAGCAGTGAGGTGGGCAGGCTGTAGCCGAGGTGAAAGGAACGAATCGGGGGAGGGGGGGGGGTAGAAATCAAACTCTGCTGTCTGAGTCCTAGCGGCGTGGGCTTCATGAGACCGAGAAGCGTGCCTTCGCCACCCCCACCCCTTACACGCCACGCAGGGTCCTTCTTAGCCCCCCCTCTCTCTCTCTCCCTCTCCCTCCCTCCCTCCCTCTCTCTCTCTCTCTCTCTCTCTCTCTCTCTCTCTCTCTCTCTCTCTCTCTCTCTCTCTCTCTCTCTCTCTCTCTCTCTCACACACACACACACACACTTTCTCTCTCGCACCCACCTACATATTCTCCCTCGACCCCTACCCACCCTGTTTATCTACCTCTGACCCCCCTTCCCCCTTTCTGCTCTCTCGCTCTATCCCTCTCTTGCACACACACACACACACACACACACACACACACACACACACACACACACACACACACATACACTCGTGGCAGAGATGTCAGGTAATTTGAGCCCACTCAGGCAGAATCTTTCTCACCCTCGCGCGCGCGCACACACACGCACACCAACACACACACACACACACACACACACACACACGCAGTCTGCACTTTTCTGCCGCCTGGGGCTGGGTGGGGTGGGGCAGGATCACCTGTCATCGAGGGTTAAGGTGTTCTGCCTCCCTCGGTATCAGGCGCGCCCCCACGCCTTCCATGGATAGGAAGCGTAACAGGCTGCGTAGCGAGGGCGCTCGGTACAACATCACTGTGAAAAATATCCTCGTAAATTTACGATATTTTTTGTAATTTTTATTTACAAAATATGTCGTAAATTTACTACAGCCCATTCTTGCGCGTCGGTCAATTCCAAGTCGATAGGGAGTGCTTGAAAAGTTAAAATTTCAAATTGTAATTTTACGACTTTTATCATGGAAAATTTTCCCGTAACCCTTACGAGTATTTTTCACAGTGATGAGGTTATTCCGAACATAAAGGAGATGACACATTTTAGACATTTCAGCTTTGTACACATTCCCGGCTTACGAACTTTTTCGTACGTAGCCACGTAAATCTATGCACATACGTAAGTTACGTAAAAAATTCTGACGCACTTACGCACAAATAAGGAGATATTATACGAAAGTACGTACGATTTACAACTTAATTATGTAAGAAAACTTACGTAAGCTACGCATGTGCATGGATTTACTGGATTTACGTTGCTACGAACAAAAAAAAAAGTTCATAAGCCGGGAATGTGTAACCATGGTGTAACCATGCTCCTTACATGGCCGTGCCCCATGAGTGCGACAAGGAGAGAGCGATGAAACAAGTGTTTGCGGAATCAGTACGCGCGCGCGCACGCACACACTCACCAGGCGCGGTTTTAAGTCGAGCTGACGGGAGGGGCGGATCGGCTGACCGGGGAAATTGCCTACATACAGGGGTTTTGCACCTAAAATTGCCTACTTACAGGCGGATTTTGGGGCTGACGGGGGAGGCGATCGCCCCTTCGCCCCCCCCCCTCTCCCCTAAATCCGCGCCTGACACTCACTCTCTCTCACTCACTCACTCACTCACTCACTCACTCACTCACTCACTCACACACACACACACACACACACACACACACACACACACACACAAGCGATGACAAGAAGCAGGCAACGCGCCCCCACCGCACCAACAGACCCAGTTTCCTGCATGTAATATTTTCTTTTTTCCAGCTTCCCTTTTATTACTTTAGCGCGGTTGCTGTAAATGTGTGTGCGGGCTGCGCGTCACCAAGGTGAGCTGCTCTACGCAAAACCACGTCCGCAAATAACAAAAGAAAAAAATTTGTGGTCTTTAAAAAAAAAAATACATTATATGAGAAAATCGCAAACAGCATGTTCCACGGGCCACTGTACCGCCCGCCGCCCGCCCCACCACCACGCCGGGCTAGGCAGGCCGGCCAACACCAACCCCTGTGGGCGCGAATGTAATTGTACTCCTGGGGGAAGCGCCATGAATAGGTATTTAAGCACGCGGGCGGCATATGAGACGCGTGGGATTGTACGAGGTGAGGGGAGGGGGGGAGCAAGGTGAAAATCATAACGAAAAGAGAAGAGAGAGGTGTGGGGAGGGGAGGGACAGAGGATAGGGGGAAGGAGGAGGACGAGCAGGGAGAGGGAGGAAGTGATAAAGAGGGATGGATAGGAGGCTGGGGGAGGAAGTGTGAGTGAGGGGAGGGAGGAGAGAGGAGGAGGGGAGGGAGGAGAGAGGAGGAGGGGAGGGAGGAGAGAGGAGGAGGGGAGGGAGGAGAGAGGAGGAGGGGAGGGAGGAGAGAGGAGGAGGGGAGATAGGGGAAGGAAAAGTGACTGAGGGGGAGGGAGGAGGGGAGGGGGAGGGTGACGTGGGAAAGGTGTAGGTGAAGGGGGTAGGGTGAGGGTGGGGGGTAGGGGGGGAGGAGACGGTTGGTCGGATGAGGGGGAGGGGGGGGGGCAGAGGTGGCAGAGGTGTACCGTACGCACTCGCCGTTGGTGTCCGTGTCCGCCCGTGTGCTGGTGGCCCGCGACCCGCGAGCGGTGTAGGGCCGGCCCCGGGCAAAACAATGGGAAATAACGAAAGTGTCTGAGTGTGAAAGGAAAATAAAAAGAAATACATTTAAAAATAAAAATAAAAGGTATGTCTGTGTCTCCTTCTCTTGTGCCTCAAAACAATTGCCCTCCCCCCCCCCCCTTCCCCTCTCCCTTTCCACGGCCCGTGATAGGGACGGGACGCGATGGCTAATTTTTATTGCGACTCATTGTTGGGCGCGAGCATTGTACATCAGGTCGCTGTAACAATACCTGGGTGATTTATAACGCAGCGGTGAGCCACGGTGCGCGCCGGGGCGGGGCGGGGCGAGGCGGCGCACAGGTTACGCTCTCGCACAAATGTGACTGCGCGCACAGGGCCCATGCTGGAATTCAATGTTCCGTGTTGGCCGCGAGTGCCCCACCCCATGCGTGGGTCTATGTGTGTGTGTGTGTGTGTGTGTGTGTGTGTGTGTGTGTGTGTGTGTGCGTGTGACAGAAGAATGTTCCGTTTTCCGTCCGCGTCGAGGGGGTTGCGGCGAGATATAGTAGGCTAAGCGCAAGCATGGGATAGTTCTCTACTTCTAGGTATTTTTCCCTGTTTTGAATCTGGAATTGTGAGAATAAACAAAATGACTTCTGTTCTACGTTTTCTAAAGCGTTTCTTTTAATCTCCCTCTGAACTTTCTTTTGCTCTTTCAAAGTAGTCCGCAAAGATATTGCTCCGATAATACTCAGGTACTTAGATCTTTGTTGAGAGCCAGGGATCCATTACTCCCGCGGGCATAGGGCAGCCGGCATCCGGGTCCCCCCCCCCTCTCTCTCTCTCTCTCTCTCTCTCTCTCTCTCTCTCTCTCTCTCTCTCTCTCTCTCTCTCTCTCTCTCTCGCTGAACACAATGCCCCACAGGGCCGCGCTACAAACATGTCCACCTCGCATGATGCGTTATTTGTCGCCCCGGCCACTTTCTCTTTGCCCATCCCCTTCCCTCTCCCTGCCCTCTCTCCCTTCCCCCTACCCATCCCATCCCACCCCACCGCTCCTGTAATTTGACGAGAATGAAGAGGCGAAGTTTTTTACGACCGTTCTGTGGGTCCTCATTGCGAGTGAGCGCCTCACCTGCAGATGAACCGCACCCATTCTGGCGCGCTTGTGTGAGTGTGTGTGTGTGTGTGTGTAAGTGTTTCATAAAAGTCCTTGCTGTACCAGGTTACTTTTTTCTTTGTTTTGTTATTTTCGCCTGGTTGAATGAGAATTCATTTTTTATGTTATTTATTTTATTTATTTTTTATTTCAGAAAGGAGTGACAGTCAGGTATGAGGGTTTCGAAGAAGGGCGATGACAGTTACTCGGCGGGTAGTGTGCCTTGGTCAGGGGGCGGTGAGCTCGACCCCGAGCTCGGTGGAGGCTCCGCAGGCCCTGTGCGCGCCCGGCGCCTCCTGGCTCACTACCCCACGCCGGGGACCTCCTGGTAGACGCCAACCGGGCAGAACGGCAACGGGTGGGGCGCGCGCACACCGCGCACGCACTACACACACACACACGCACGCCCACTAGTGTTGCCAGGTAGGCAAAAATGCGGATGAACACACCTCTGTGTGCGGCAGACTGCCTACTAGGGAAAAGGTAGTCTCCACTGCGGAGAGTTTGCCCGGTAGGCAGGCGGAGATACCAGTCTGCCGAACACATGTGTGTATTCATCCGCATTTTTGCCTACTTATCTGGCAACACTGACGCGCACACGAGCGAGCAGGAAACCGGGACTCTGGAAAAACAAAGGGGCGATATCCTTTCTTTCCAGAGGTGCTAAACCCGTGTTCGGGGTGCAGCAGAAAGTAAACATTTTCAGTTTTTGTTCAAAAAATTTTCTTCATAAGCAAACTAATGACATTTTAGGACGCATTATCGCATTCCTCAAAAAAGCCCGCGTCTAATGAGACTGCATGTGAAAGGGTTCCGACAAGCGGCCAGCAAATATGAAGCAAGTAAAGAAATACAAAAATTGCAAATTATAATCTGCCAGTTTTGAAAAGGACACTATCATATGGAGGCTCGTTTGAGGCGGAATTTTGCGTGGAGTACGGAGGTAAGTCTGAAAAAAAAATACTTCAACGAAAAAAAAAAAAGAAACCTGTAATGCCTTTGGCTGCATGCTCAAGTGCCTTTTAAAGAATATAGACACCCTACCTCTGTGTTACCAGTGGAGCACACGCTTCCGTACCGCGTCAGGCTGCACCCAGCCGGGGCTGGCTAGAGTCCCAGAGAGAACTTTAGGTAGGACTCGAAGGTGGCCTGTTGGCCGCACTGGCCGCATTGACCGTGCTGGCCATGCTGGCCATGCTGGCCGTGCTGGCCGTGATGACCGGGCTGGCCGTGCTGAGCGGGCTGGCCGTCGTGACCGGGCTGTCTGTGCTGACCGGGCTGGCCGTCGTGACCGGGCTGGCCGTCGTGACCGGGCTGGCCGTCGTGACCGGGCTGGCCGTCGTGACCGGGCTGGCCGTCGTGACCGGGCTGGCCGTCGTGACCGGGCTGGCCGTCGTGACTGGGCTGGCCGTCGTGACCGGGCTGGCCGTCGTGACCGGGCTGGCCGTCCTGACCGGGCTGGCCGTCGTGACCAGGCTGGCCGTCGTGACCGGGCTGGCCGTCCTGACCGGGCTGGCCGTCCTGAGCGGGCTGGCCGTCCTGACCACGCTGGCCGCGCTGGTGTACCGGGCTGTGGTGCCGGCCGCGTGCTGCGCACAGCCGCACCAGCACCACTCCTCGCTCATGAAGCACCTGTCCCTGCACGCCCACGTGCTGCAGCCGGCCCGGCACGCGGCGAACTGATCCCAGCAGCGCCTGTCCTCCTGACACCCGAAGTACCGGGCCGAGTCCAGCCCGCTGGTCTGCAGGCCCAGGCAGCCGCACACGCAGTGGCGCTGGCACAGCGACCAGCACCCCAGGTCCGCCGCGCCGCACTCGCTGCAGGTCACATTGTTGCACTGGAACACGTGGGCGGGGCGGTCAGCGCGGGCGGGGCGCGGCGGGCTCTCTCGCGCTCGCGGGGACTCACCTCGCGCTCCTCCATACACTGCAGGAGCTTGTGCTTCTCCTCCGTGGCGTTGGTCGGGCGGCCCGGCGCGGAGTCCGCGGGGCGGCACGGGCCGGGGTGCGCGGCGGCGACACCTGGGGGCGCACGAGCATGCCGTCGGTCACTCAGAGCTGCCCCGTGCTCGTACCTGCAGCCGGCGCGGTGGCGGGGCGCACTGACCGGGCGGGGCGGTGCAGTCCAGGTCGCAGGCGCCGGGGTAGGTCTTGTGGTCGCTGCCGCACACCTCGGCGGCGGCGGGCGCGGGCGGGCAGGGGCAGGCGGCCAGCGCCAGCGGCAGCAGCGCCAGGGTCAGCAGCGGGGCCAGCATCGCGGCGGGCATGGAGCGGAGCAGGCGGAGGGCTGGTCCTTCAGGGTGAGGGTCTGGAGCTGGACTGCCACTGCACGCTCTGCAGCACAGTCTTTGATAAGTTTTGGACGGACGGCACAGGACGCCCGCATCCGGGGTCTGAGGTCAAGGTCACGAGAAACTGAAGGACATCCGAACGCAGTCTGATACCCACGGCCTCCGCACGCTCTGGCTTCCTGGAATATTGATAAGTTGTCGCAGATAAAATTTAGATTTGTGAACAAGGTCATCTTTGTAAATTGTTACTTACAATCATAATAATTGTTGCGCGGTGACTCATCTGTGATCGTCTTGCTATACCTGATATGTTGGTTGCAACGAACTTAAATTCTACTGCACAGGGCCGAAGTAGAGAGACTCGGGCTCTCTAGGCCGAAAGCGTTATTTTTTCTCCGTGGACGGAGGACGTGCTTGAGACCACCACATTATTCTTTTTCTATTGAGCGGAGGCATCAGCCGCACCACTTTGATACTCAGTCACTTACCTTTTTGGACTGTGTCTCGGCTCGCCGTGTCGCTTGTTCAGTTTTCTCCTGGCCTGGGCGCCCGGCGCATAGGCAACCCATCATACCACATTCTTGTGAATTGTCGTCGGTATCGCTCCGGGCCGCTCCTCACCCCTCCCCCTTCCCCTTCCCCTCCGCACCTCAGCTATGGTCGGCTGGCCGGGCTCGGTGTGTCAGAGCTTCTTGCTGTATCACCGACCCGGCGCGTCGACAAGCTCCACCTTCCATCCCTCTCTTCGCCGGTAAGCTTCCGGGCCGACCTGTGCTCTTTGTGCACTTAGTTTGTCGAGTCTTGTATACTGATGATAGTGTTCTTGTAGGGCCAAACTCATTGACGATGTTTGTTGGTCCGTTGCACGCCGCTGGCGCGGTTCAAGCCGTATGTGTCCCATGTGTCCGTCCACCAGTCGTCGCTTCAAGTTCGCTCTCCGTCATGTTCTAATCAAGGAGTGAGATTTGTTGTTGCCGTTCGGCGTAGTCCGGTATTTGTACTGTGTGTACGTTGGTGACGTGGCCGGGCCGGGCCGGCCGTTGTGTCCTCCGCGACTTTAGTCGTCATATTTCGATCTGTGCCTCGCGTCTCCGCGCTTTGTTGTCGGACTGAATAAACTGTGATATTTTTAATGGGTTAATGTCATGAGTAAGCCTAGGACTTCGGTCCTTGGCACCCCAATATAAATTTGTGATTTTAACCCCCTCCCACAGAGGCACTGAGCCAGCCGACTCCAGTATAGCGTTTAGTAACTAACCATTCACGTTACAACTGTGGCGTTCTTAATCTTAAATTTAAACTGCTGACCGCTGCATTTCTGGGCGAGTAGATGACGCTTCCGCTGTCCCCGTCCATGCTGGCTCGCTCTCCAGGTTTGTTGTCGCAGCCTGTCACCAGGAGACTGATTCGGCATGGGACTTTCGTACCCTCCGTCCTTGTCGCACTCATGAGGCACTGCCATTGGGTGGGAGAGAGAGGACAGAGTCTACCTCCCATTGACCGATGTGCGGAATCAGCCTACAGCTCGGGGACCCTCCGACCTTTACCTCAAAACTCAATCCCCAAAACCGTGGCCGGAACTTGCCTCTCTTGTGTGCATTGCCGTGTTGCTGAGAGGGAGCGTGGCGTGGTTTGGCGGGGCGGGGTGGGGCGGGGCGGCATTCCCAACTCGGTCACGACGGTCGGACCCGGGCAGACATCAGCCAGCTGACCCAACCCGCTGCTCCATCCCGTTCCTGCTGGGACACTCCTGACGCACAAATCCGACGCGGACAAACTTTATCTCTAACTGGCAAAAGTAAAGTGAAATGACCAAGGGTATGTCCAGTGACCGACAAGTGGAATGTTGAAAGTAGTTGCAGGTTTGCCTCGCTTAGTGATAGATGTTGAATATTGCTTTTATTTCCTTCACTTGCTGAACTTGCTGAAATTCACGAAATACCATTCACTCTTCAACAAATTGCACCAGATTCCACTGCAAATCAATTACTGTGCCGTCACATTCTTTACAATGTGAAAACGGTCACATTGGCCAGAATGTGATGTCACATTCCTTACAATGTGAAAACTGTCTCATTGGCCAGAATGTAATGTCACATTCTTTACAACGTGAATCGGCTGAACTCTATGGGCTGAATATAACAGTCACATTCAAAAGAATGTACGATATTTTTGACTTAAAAGGAAATTCAACTGACATCTTTCCAAAAGAAGTGAAACGATAGTTCAGTAGAACATTACTAAAGTGCAGAACGTATATCGCAATAAAAATAAGAGTTTATCATTCAATATGGCAAGCTTGAGCGCTTTCCACTCGTCGCTCCCTGGATATACCCCAAAACAAAACAGCTAATTCATTCGCTGAACTTTCCTTAGAAGAGAATGTTAGCTCGCATCCAGCTAATTACTTTGCTGAAAGAACTAAAAATATTAGCCACCACAGCTGTCTTCATAAAAACAGTACCAGCTGTTGAGGCTTATATCTGAGCTCTTCCAGCTGTTAATTAGCCATATCAGCTACTTTTCTCACCTAAGGAAAATACACCGAATGAATTCGTTGTTTCACCGAATCCATTTGTTTCCATGCAAAATTCAGTCAGGCCGTCAAAGTTATTTGATCAATAAAGCTGTGAAAAGTCTGTACATAAGCCGCAAAATTCAGCCGCAGCTTTGAATCATGGTCCTCTTGGTGTTCAGCGGGTGCGTGAGGGTGTCCCGGCCCGGCCGGTGATGTCCTCTGTAGCGTGGGCGGTGAGGTGAGATGGGGGGGGGGGGGGGCTCGTATATCATACCTTGTGGTCGGAAGGCACGCCCAAGTGGCGCGGCCCAGCAGGCGCACCGCGGCGAGGGGGGGTGGGGCGGGGCGGGGCGGGGCGGGGCGGGGCGGGGCGGGGCGGGGCGGCGCGAGGTGTTCCGCGGAAGGTGGTATACTGCACACAGCCGGGCGGGACACCCTCTCCGGGGCGGCCCGGATGACGAAGGGCTTCGCGCTCTGCCCTGCGCCTCCGTTTGGATATGATAGCGAGTCCGGCCGTTGCACCCCACTAGACTAGACACCCCGAAAAATTTCGCTCAACTCCGATTTGCGTTATTCTAAAATCAGTCGAAACGTTCATCAGTTGCTTTGTATTGCCCCTGGACCAAGGGATTTTGATAATGTGATGCTCAAAATTCAATTTTGAAATTTTATTTAAAATTCTTCTTACTGAAATTTTGTTAACTTGCAACTTGCATTAAAGTTCTGGTTTCTATGGTAATGCTCGACTTTTTTTTTCTTTTTTTTTCTCTTCTTTTTTTCGAATTCTTTTCCTGTTGTGTGTGTGTGTGTGTGTGTGTGTGTGTGTGTGTGTGTGTGTGTGTGTGTGTGAGAGAGAGAGAGTGAGTGAGAGAGAGAGAGAGAGAGAGAGAGAGAGAGAGAGAGAATGAGTGAGTCAGTGAATGTGTGAGTGAGTGAGTGAGTGAGTGAGTGAGTGAGTGAGTGAGTGAGTGAGTGAGTGAGTGAGTAGTGAGAGTGAGAGTGAGAGTGAGAGTGAGAGTGAGAGTGAGTGAGTGAGTGAGTGAGTGAGCGAGTGAGCGAGTGAGCGAGCGAGCGAGTAAGTGAGAGTGAGAGAGTGTTTCCTTTCCCCCCCTGTTTGAGAGGGTTGAGGGAGGACTTAAGAGTGATTCACACGTACCAGGTGGGGCGGTGCGGCGGCGGCAGTGGTGGAGGCGGTGCGCTGCGGGGCGCCGAGGAGGGGCAGGTGTAAAGAATGGCGCGCAGCTGGCGCCACGGCCCGCCCCGCCCCACCACGGCCCGCCCCGCCCCACCCCGCCCAGCAGCCCCACCTATCTGGACCAGGACCACCCGGGTGGGTTCGGGCGGGGTGGGCAGACATCACCCTCGACACGCACCCTCCCGCTTCAGCTCACCGCAGGCTGACTTTCTACCTCCGCTAAGACGGCGGGGCGGGGCGGGGCGGGGCGGGGCGGGGCGGGGCGGGGCGGGGCGGGGCGGGGTGGGGCGGGGCGGGGAGGAGAGGCCCTCACAGCTGTCGGGGGAGGGGCGTCACGACGAGGGCCATCTCGTGGTCCGCGCGCGGGCTTGCCGTGCTCCCTGACGCTCTCTGTCCTTGTCGCACCCACGGAGCTCGCGGACTACTTGCCATGCTCCCTGACGCTGTCAGTCCTTGTCGCACCCACGGGGTGCGTAGACTCCTTGCCATGCTCCCTGACGCTCTCTGTCCTCGTCGCACACATGGGGCGCGCGCGGACTACTTGCCATGCTCCCTAACGCTGTCCGTCCTTGTCGCACCCACGGGGTGCGTGGACTCCTTGCCATGCTCCCTGACGCTCTCTGTCCTTGTCGCACCCACGGAGCTCGCGGACTACTTGCCATGCTCCCTGACGCTCTTTGTCCTTGTCGCACCCACGGAGCTCTCGGACTACTTGCCATGCTACCTGACGCTGTCCTTGTCGCACCCACGGAGCTCTCGGACTACTTGCCATGCTACCTGACGCTGTCCTTGTCGCACCCACGGAGCTCGCGGACTACTTGCCATGCTACCTGACGCTGTCCTTGTCGCACCCACAGAGCTCGCGGACTACTTGCCATGCTACCTGACGCTGTCCTTGTCGTACCCACGGGGTGCGTGGACTCCTTGCCATGCTCCCTGACGCTCTCTGTCCTTGTCGCACCCACGGGGCGCGTGGACTCCTTGCCATGCTCCCTGACGCTCTTTGTCCTTGTCGCACCCACGGAGCTCTCGGACTACTTGCCATGCTACCTGACGCTGTCCTTGTCGCACCCACGGAGCTCGCGGACTACTTGCCATGCTCCCTGACGCTCTCTGTCCTTGTCGCACCCACAGAGCTCGCGGACTACTTGCCATGCTACCTGACGCTGTCCTTGTCGCACCCACGGAGCTCGCGGACTACTTGCCATGCTACCTGACGCTGTCCTTGTCGCACCCACAGAGCTCGCGGACTACTTGCCATGCTACCTGACGCTGTCCTTGTCGCACCCACAGAGCTCGCGGACTACTTGCCATGCTACCTGACGCTGTCAGTCCTTGTCGTACCCACGGGGTGCGTGGACTCCTTGCCATGCTCCCTGACGCTCTCTGTCCTTGTCGCACCCACGGGGCGCGCGGGCTTGCCGTCGCTCGACACGATCCATAGCGCCTTGCGAGCGATAAGGATTGACGAAGGCGCGAGGCGCGATGACCTGAGGGCGAGGCGGGGGCCGCACACCCAACTGAGTGAACGTCTCACACGCGTACGGCTGTGTGAAATCACGATCGCACTTTCAAACAAGTACTAGTTAGAATTTCACACATTTCAAGAGACATATAGTGTGCGAGTGGAGATTTGCAAACCTGCGTGCTACGCGTTTTTGGCTGGGCTAAATTTAAATTCAAATTTCAATTTAAATGCTCAGCCCTGTCAGCATGCGCCATGGTTCGGCCGGGGCGAGCCTTGATGTGAGAGATGTGAGACGTGAGATGTGGAAACATCAGTGTTGCCATCGTAACTTGGTTTGAGCAAACACACTGTTAAAAAAATTTCATTACATTTTAATAACATTTATATGAAGCTATTTTCATTACAATTTCATTACAATGTTATTAAATCTTCATTACACTTTTGTAATGAAATTTCATAACACATGTCATTAAAATAATTGCAACTTTTGAAAAGAAATTTCTCTGACTTTAACTCTTTCATATTTGGCTCCTCAACGCACTAACGGATTTTAAGGACAATATCCTTACAAGTTTCCCGTACCTTACCGGGAGTTGAACCCGAACCATTGGGTTGGGAACCCCTCGCCTTAGACCACTCGGCCACGAGGACTACCTGAGAGGAGCCGAGCTGTAACGTGGTATCATGCCGCCGCTGGGGGGAGAGCGTTCCCCATTTGTTTAATAAACATGTAATGAAAATTTCATAACATGGGTTATGAAAATGGGCGTGTAATGAAATTTCAATGACGTGTAATGAAATTGCCGTTTAAGTTAATAACATTGTTCTTAAATTAAGAGTGTCATTAAATTTCATGACAACTTTATTAAAATTAATGTTGATTGCGTAATGAAATTTCAAACATTTTTAACAGTGCAACTTAGTGATAATTGACTAATCGAAATCTGTATTATTAACTGTTAACCTTAGCGCGCCGCAGGCCAAGGTAGACGCACTTTTAGCTCAGCTTTTCATGGTTTTAACGTGCGTCTACCTTGTTACTCTTGGGTTTGCAGCGCGCTGGAAGGCGATCGTAGTCCTGGTGGAGGTGAGCGGGCAGCGGGCCCGCCCGTGAGCGCCAGGCCGGTGAGGGGTTACTTCCCGCGGGCAATGTTTCACTCTCGAGCGAGGCGTGGCGGGGCGTGGCGTGGCAGGGCGTAGCGGGGCGGGGTGGCTCGGGTGCGGGTGCGGTGGGCGCGCGCACGCGTTGGACCTCACCTCACACGTCAAGCATTTGTCATTGCTGGGCAGCGCCCTGTCCCGGACGGCCCTGGCCGACCCGCCCACGTGAGACTGATCCCCTGCTGCTGGCCGCAAAGAGCCATCCCACCCCGCCCCGCCCTGCCTGACACGTGTAACGCAATACACGCAAGCATTTGTATTCCGCAGATCCGTGGGGTATGAAGGACGTAAAAACCAAACGAAAAGTGAAGCGCGCGCGCGCGTGAGTGAAAGAGAGAGAGAGAGAGAGAGAGAGAGAGAGAGAGAGAGAGAGAGAGAGAGAGAGTGGGAGAGAGAGAGAGAGAGAGAGAGAGAGAGAGAGAGAGAGAGAGAGAGAGAGAGAGAGAGAGATGGAAACAGAGTATCTCCCAGCATGGCGCACCCATGGGGTACTCTCCCTGACGAAACGTGTCTCAAGGTCATCCCGTGCGCCCCGCCCCGGCCCGCGCCCCCGCGCGCCCCTCCCAAGGGGTGGACGACTCGAAGTTTTGGAGTACACAGGAGTACGGAGTACGCAGAGTACAGTTAGGGAACACAACATTGCACGTTGGAGTACGCGGAGTACACCTGGAGTACAGCAGGAGTACACCCGGAGTACTTTCTGGCCTGTACACAGGACCTTCTAGTCGTACGACTCTTGGCCTGCACTGTAAAAAAGAAAATTGTTGTAGATTAACAACAAATTTCTTGCTAAGTTTTGCGACGGAGCATCATGTTTTACAACAACCTGTTTTGTTTATGTAAGGGAGAGTGGGGCAGTGTGTAACGGATTTTGGAATTTGGTTATTTCAGTCAAACTATGCAGACATTTTGGGAAAAATAAAGATAAAATGTTAGATTGGACCTTTACCGAGGCTGGAAGTTGCTCGAATGGATTACTGAGCGCATTGTGTATGACCTAGAGCTTGTTGAATGAAGGTCTGCATTTGTTACACACTGCCCCGCCCCGGGGCAGTGTGTAACGACAGTGGGGCAGTGTGTAACAAAGGGGATGATTGAGATCAGAAGACAGCTAGAAAGGGAGGAAACAGGAAACAGCTTCTGCTTGCTTCCTTTGGTAGCTGCTGATTTGTTAGTAGTATTTTTCAACAAAATTAATTTTGTGTTAATGGAATTTTCCTGCAAATAGTAAGCTTTTAATCAAAAATGGAAAAGCATAACAATTATTTTGTATATTTTGTGAATATTAACTAAAAACGGACAAAACTGCTTTAATGAGACTGTTGGAGCATATGCATGTCACTGACATAACCAACTAAGATCATTCGTATTGTTACAAACTGCCCCAGAGTTTTCTGTTACCATCTGTTACACAGTGCCCCAAGGTGCACTGCCTTGTAAGTGGCCTCGTAGGGCGAGAAACTTCGAGGTTCTGTTAGCGGCAACAACCATTTTGCAAGTGTAAAGCTACATGCTTCGAAAACAAAAAAATATTTTGGGTGTAGTTTGTAACCAATAGACCTCAACCCAAAAAGATTATGTCGTGAAAGTACGAAAATTACCTGAAAACCGGGTGATTCTAACTATGCCGCCCGTTTACCACCATGACACCTTCTCGACCATGGCTATCTCGATTGCAAATGAACTAAGTCAACCAGAAGATATAATATACACATTTAGATTCGGTTTCGGACGCGCCATATTTGAATTACGGACCTCTGTTACACACTGCCCCTGTTACACACTGCCCCACTCTCCCTTATCTGAATTATTGTAAAATTACAACATTATCTGTTTCGGAAACAACTATAACTTCGTATTTTTTTTTTATTTTATTTTTTTTTGTAAAATAACATCACATATTTATTTTAGAGAGACAAAAATGACTTCGTTGGTTTTTAAACGACAAAATCACCAGTAAAAAGTTTGTACTTGGACAATATTTTTTTACAGTGTACTCGCGCCCCTACCCGCGCCCGCGCTCCTACCCCCGCCCCTGCCCGCGCCACTGCCCGCGCCCCTACCTGTACCCCTGCCCGCACCCCCCTGCCCGTGCCCCCCTGCCCGCGTACCCCTGCCCGCGCTCCTACCCGTGCCCCTGCCCATGCCCCTACCTGTATCCCTGCCCGCACCCCCTGCCCGTGCCCCCCTGCCCGCGTACCCCTGCCCGCGCCCCTGCCCGCGCCCCTGCCCGCGCCCCTGCCCGCGCCCCTGCCCGCGCCCCTACCCGCTCCCCTGTCTGCTCCCCTACCCGCTCCCCTGCCTGCTCCCCTACCCGCACCCCTACCCGTGCCCCTGCCCGCGCCCCTACCTGTACCCCTGCCCGCACCCCCCTGCCCGTGCCCCCCTGCCCGCGCTCCTACCCGTGCCCCTGCCCATGCCCCTACCTGTATCCCTGCCCGCACCCCCTGCCCGTGCCCCCCTGCCCGCGTACCCCCGCCCGCGCCCCTACCCGCTCCCCTGCCCGCGCCCCTGCCCGCTCCCCTGCCCGCTCCCCTGCCCGCACCCCTGCCTGCACCCCTGCCCGCGCCCCTACCCGTACCCCTCACCGTGTCACCGCTCAGCTGATTGCGCGCGCGCCCCGCATTCTTATTTCTCCCTGCTCATACTCCCGCACCTCGACGCGTATTCGACGCACGCGCCCCGCGATCCAGTTAGAATTATCGGGTCGAACTGGGCGGGGCACGCGGAGGGTGTGAGGGGTGGGGGAGGGAGGGTGTTAAATAATTAGAGTTGAGGGGGAAACTGACGAGCAAAGTGAGGTGATGCACTTATCGGTCTGCGAAACAAAACGCGGATGCCAAGAAAGTAAAATTCTCTTTCGTAATCCAATTTCATCGACACCTCTTTTTTTTCCCCCTCCTCCTGAAGGAACAGTGCTGAAGACAATTCGAATCGCAAATACAGTGTAGCCGGTTCGCGACCTGCAGCCTGCAGCGCGCTAGCATGGTGAACCCCCCTTACCCAGCCCCACCGCGCCTTCCCGCCCCCTCCCCGCACCATCCTTCAATTACGCCCTAAAAACGCTTCGTTCTTCTACCGTTTGCACTGTAAAAAAAAAACCGTACCTCATACAACTAAACAACGGTTTTGAATTAACGGTTTACGGTTTTCGTTGCCGTACATCGCTAATTTACCCTATACCAGGTACAATTTTAGTACAATATTTTATTGTACTTCGAAATAACGGTAAAAAAATTGTAGTTAAATTGTAGCTTTTTCTCACAGTGTGGCCGGTTCACACTACTTCAACTCACCGCCCTTCAGTTCCTCTCCTGTTCCGATCGTCTTTCTCATGCCATTCCACACACCCAGTGCAAAGTTTATTTTACCTGAGTTTTTTGAAATAAATTTCCCCCCCTTTTTTTGACAACACTGTGCTTGGCGAGTGTATACATTTATAAGATTTTTCATGTACCATACCATGTATAGGAAATCTCCCATACAAGCGTATCGTAAAAATCCCAACATTCTTTACAGTGTACTCTCTGTGATTATTATTTTCATGCATTGACACAATATTTTGTAAATCCGTTGTTATTGTTGGTTTCTATGAGTTTTGAATGGTAACTTTATGAAACGCTTCGGGGGTAACTTCCCCGTCCCGACCCACAACTATTTCCCACGCTGCTCGCTGCGGCCTCTAGCTGCACCGCGTGTTTTGACACCTTCTCTAAACTCCTTTGGCGGCGCGCTTCGCGAGGCTTAGAGACAAAACGTGCAGGAACGCGGGCTTCGCGTCCAAGAGGGCGCGGTGGAGCGGGGCGGGGTGCTGGCTGAACCTGGCGGCCAACACTTCAAAGACATGGTCCCAGACGCGAGCTGAGCGCCCGGTGCGCGCCGCGCCGCCGCGCATCGCCCGAGCAGTTTAATTGCCTGCTTTACGATGTCCGAGCGTGCTCTCTCCTTCTCTCTCTCTCTCTCTCTCTCTCTCTCTCTCTCTCTAACTTTATCTCTCTCTCTCTCTCTCTCTAACTTTATCTATCTCTCTTTCACTCTCTCAGTTCTTATCTATCTCTATCGCTCTCTTTTACTCTCTCTATCTCTTCCTTCCTCCTTCCCCCTCTCTCTCTCTCTCTCTCTCTCTCTCTCTCTCTCTCTCTCTCTCTCTCTCTCTCGCTCTCGCTCTCGCTCTCTCTCTCTCTCTCTCTCTCTCTCTCTCTCTCTCTCTCTCTCTCCTCTCTCTCTCTCTCTCTCTCTCTCTCTCTCTCTCTCTCTCCCTCCCTCCCCCTCCCCCTTCCCCCTCTCCCTCTCCCTCTCACTCTCTCTCTCGCCCGCGCGCGCGCTTTCACACAAGCTGACACTAAACATACGTATAGGCACAATACATACACTCATACATACATACATACATACATACATACATACATACATACATACATACATACATACATACATACATTACATACATACATACATTACATACATACATACATACATACATACATACATACATACATACATACATACATACATACATACATACATACATACATACATACATACATACATGCATACAAACTGCTCAAACTAAAGATTCTCTACGAATAGCCTGAAACTGACCACCCGCGGGAGGCCAATAAGTCAGTTGTTTGAGTATTCTCGTTTTCACACGGAGGCGCCGGGGAGGTAGGCAGGCCCGCTCGGCACTAGTGCTTGGCTGGTCTGCCTATCTCCTCCAAGGAGCCGTGTTGGGCCAAGCCGGCCGTGCCACGCCGTGCCGTGCCGTGCCGTGCCATGCCGTGCCAAGCCGTGCCGTGCCGTCCCGTGCCGTGCCATGCCCTGCCATGCCGTGCCGTGCCATGCCGAGCCATGCCGTGCCGTGCCATGCCGTGCCGTGCCCGTGCCGTGCCGTGCCATGCCGTGCCGTGCCATGCCGAGCCATGCCGTGCCGTGCCGTGCCGTGCCGTGCCATGCCGTGCCAAGCCGTGCCGTGCCGTCCCGTGCCGTGCCATGCCCTGCCATGCCGTGCCGTGCCATGCCGAGCCATGCCGTGCCGTGCCATGCCGTGCCGTGCCCGTGCCGTGCCGTGCCATGCCGTGCCGTGCCATGCCGTGCCATGCCGTGCCATGCCGTGCCACGCCGTGCCGTGCCGTGCCGTGCCATGCCGTGCCAAGCCGTGCCGTGCCGTGCCGTGCCGTGCCATGCCGTGCCATGCCGTGCCGTGCCGTGCCCGTGCCGTGCCGTGCCATGCCGTGCCGTGCCATGCCGTGCCATGCCGTGCCATGCCGTGCCGTGCCGTGCCGTGCCGTGCCGTGCCATGCCGTGCCATGCCGTGCCGTGCCATGCCGTGCCGTGCCCGTGCCGTGCCGTGCCATGCCGTGCCATGCCGTGCCATGCCGTGCCGTGCCATGCCGTGCCGTGCCGTGCCATGCCGTGCCGTGCCATGCCGTGCCGTGCCATGCCGTGCCGTGCCCGTGCCGTGCCGTGCCATGCCGTGCCATGCCGTGCCATGCCGTGCCATGCCGTGCCGTGCCGTGCCATGCCGTGCCGTGCCATGCCGTGCCATGCCGTGCCGTGCCGTGCCGTGCCGTGCCGTGCCATGCCGTGCCATGCCGTGCCATGGCGTGCCGTGCCATGCCGTGCCGTGCCATGCCGTGCCGTGCCATGCCGTGCCGTGCCGTGCCATGCCGTGCCGTGCCATGCCGTGCCGTGCCCGTGCCGTGCCATGCCATGCCGTGCCATGCCGTGCCGTGCCGTGCCGTGCCGTGCCGTGCCATGCCGTGCCATGCCGTGCCATGGCGTGCCGTGCCGTGCCGCACCGTTCCGTGCCACACCTTATGGTGTGGGGCCAAAATTTCTCACACCATTTAGCTAAATTTTTGCGGTGACTAAAAAATGTTCTTTTTTTCCTCCCATATTCTTATTCTTTTTCGACAGAGCTTTGAAACGAGCTAATATATGTTATGGGCCTGAAAGCATATTCTCTCTGGCCTCTGTACTGCTTGAAATAAACAAAGGGGTTGATACTTCCGGCTGCAATCAGCCTCAGACCCATCACATGATGGCTCGTTTGAAAGCTCTATCAACGAAGAATAAGAATATGTAAAAAAATACAAACCTTTTTTTCTTCACCACAAAAATCGAGTTAAATGGTGTGAGAAATTTTGGCCTCACACCAAAAGGTGTGAGACTGTCTCACACTGTGATTCCCAGAGAATTGCCGTGACTTGCCATGCCGTGCCTTGCCTCGCGGCGATAGTGAGGTACGTGTGTAACATTTTATCTGGTGCTAACAGGAAGCAGCTGCAGAGCTATATACGGCTGCGATTCAACGACCCCCCCCCCCCCCAGCTGCAAAGGCGGACCTGATCGCTGACAACTCTTTGCTCCCCGAATTCTTCTCACATTTATAGACTAGCACACTGAAAAAAAAGCATTCGCTGTTGCTGACAAAAATTCGCTGTCTCCGAGCCAACAAATTTTATAAGTTGTCAAAGCGAATAATTTGCTGCGGCAGCAAAGTATTCGCTGAGGTGGCCAACGCGTATTGTTCCTATACGTATGTTTAGTGTGAGCTTGTGAATGGTTGTGTGAAAGCGCACGCGCGGGTGAGTGAGAGAGGGAGAGGGAGAGAGATGAGAGAGAGAGAGAGAGAGAGAGAGAGAGAGAGAGAGAGAGAGAGAGAGAGAGAGAGAGAGATGTGACAAACGAAACAGAAAAACAAATTTATGGATGGCTGATTGGTCGAGGTGGGTTCGTCGCTGCCAAATTGTAAGGTGGGGCGGGGCGGGGCGGGGCGGGGCGGGGCGGGGCGGGGCGGGGCGGGGCGGGCGTGACCAGGTCAGGCTAATGGTGCCGCTGACGGAGCCGCAGGTGAGCTGTTCACACCGCTGGTCGAATCCGGCGTGGCCCGGCTGTTCGTCTGCCGGGTATAAAAATACCGAATCCTTTCGGCAGTACGAGCCGAGCCGAGCCGAGCCGAGCCGAGCCGAGCCGAGCCGAGCCAAGCCGAGCCGAGCCGAGTCCAGGCCAGTTCTGCTCGCTATTGTTCCTCGCTGCTTTACGGACCACTCGCGCGCGGCCCGTCGACCTGGGTCGTCAACCCCCCCCCCCCCCCCCTTTCCCCCACCTGTAAAGAAGTATAGTCATGAGGGCAGAAAGTAAAAATTTGAAACCTTTTGGAAGTTTAGAATTTTCTTTGAATACATATATTTTTACTCTGAGTCACTGTGATTAATAATCGTTTCCCACAAAGCGTAGTCGTAAAACTAAAATTACAAATCGAAAAGTAGCAAGCACTACCTACAAACATGAAATTCAGTCACGCGTTCCAGAATGGTCTGTCGTAAATAGACGTGGGCGCCGACCGGCTTTTCTTTCACCGGCGGCGGCGTCCGGCCCAAAATTTGCCGGCGGCGGCGGCTCCGCCGACGTGGACGCTGTCGTAAATTTACAACATTTTTCGTAATTCGTAATTTACAAAAAAAAATCGTGCAGCTACAAATATATTTTTCACAGTGGCTTCCCCTCTTTCTTTTGTTATCCCTGTAAACGTGCTGGAGGCTTTAAAAAAAATCGACAATTATTTTTTTTTGTATTCTTTCACAAAATAATTTTTCTGTTTTAAATAATGAGACTTTCGCTTCGAATTCAGACCCAGGTTGACTCCCTTACCCTTCGGTTCTCGGCGTCTTATTCTTTGCAGTGCAGAGGAGGCGCCGGGCAGAGGAGGGAGGGTCGCTGTGGTCTGGAAGGGGGGAGGGAGGGGGGACCACAGCCAGCTTCTTGCACTGCTAAGACCACACCGCAGATGACAGATGTTCGACTTGCCTCTCTCCCTCTCTCCCTCCCTCTCTCTCTCTCTCTCTCTCTCTCTCTCTCTCTCTCTCTCTCTCTCTCTCTCTCTCTCTCTCTCTCTCCCTCTCTCCCTCTCTCTCTCTCGCCGCGGTGACGGAGAGCGGTCATCAGCATAATCAGACTCAGTGGGCAGGTGGCACCGCCTGGCGGAGCTGTTGGGAAGCGACCGCCATTAGCTGTGTGTTTTGTAATTCAGACGGTTCGAGAGGAGGAGGAGGCAGAATAAGACTCAAGCCGAAGAAGGAGCTGGGCTCAGGACGCTCTCAGGGGCATCCCGAACGATCCAATCTGCCCGATGTGCTACAAGAAATAACAAAATAACGTGCCTGATTTGGCAAATTTTCCATCACTTTTTACGTTTGCAAATATATGGCGATCGGTAAAATTATGGGAGACTGTTTTTGGCCCTGTATAACCGCCGCCCTCGCCAAGAGCACCTTCTTGACGCCATCGGATTAACATGACATCGCTCCTCACACCTCGCTCGCTCCCTCGTTTTTGCATTCCTCGCGAAATTGGTTTTGTCACTTGACTGGCTGCAAGGCGGGGCGGGGCGGGGCGGGGCGGGGCGGGGCGGGGCGGGGCGGGCTGGGGTGCGGAAGGTGAGGGTGGGGTGGGCTGCAGAGCTCCGCGTGTCAGCGGGCAGGTAATGGCGCGACGTGGTGGGGCGGGGCGGGCCGGGGCGGGCGGGGTGCAAAACGGCACAGCTCTGGAGAGGACTGCTGCTATACCACTGGAGTGAGGGCGAGAAAAAAAAAAGAGAAAGAAAATGGCGATAGGTGGGAGACTAAGAGTGAGAGAGAGAGAGAGAGAGAGAGAGAGAGAGAGAGAGGGAGAGGGAGAGAGGGAGGAACGGACCACTGGGAGAAGCAGCAAGAAAGACAGCTATGACTCCAGCCCGCTCCTCGCATCGAGTGACGACAGTTATTGAACTCTTTCTGTCCGCGTCTGTCATTCGTCGCTCCCTCCCCTTCTCTCTCTCTCTCTCTCTCTCTCTCTCTCTCTCTCTCTCTCTCTCTCTCTCTCTCTCTCTCTCTCTCTCTCTCACCGAGCGACATGAATTCCCCTTGGCACAAAACCAATCGTGACAAGTAAAGTGTCAGGTGGGCCGGTGTGGCGGGGCGGGGCGGGGCGGGGCGGGGCGGGACGGGGCGGGGCGGGGCGGGGCGGGGCGGGGCGGGGCGGGACGGGGCGGGGCGGGGCGGGGCGGGGCGGGGCGGGGCGGGGCGGGGCGGGGCGGTGTCGACGAACCCTGCTCCCTGTCGCGTGCAGCGGGAATGGGGCGTGACGTTAGACGAGAAGGAAAAAAAACATTCGCCTGCTCACCGTTCGCACCGCGGCCGTCTCCGTTTCAATTCTTCTCGCAAATTAGCTCAAGGAATGTGGTGCAAGTTTGCTGATAACTTTCCATCCCAGCGAGACACTATTGGTACTCCTGCGAGCTGCCGTCGTCGCACCCCTCCACCGCGCGAGCCTCCATCCCTATTTTTTTTCTCTCTCGCTCTGGTCCCCCGACCCCCCCCCCCCTCTCCCCTCTAGCAGGGGAGGCTGAGGTTTGGTTGATGGAACACTCCCAGCCGTCGCTAAGTGCTGTTTGATATCGATTAAGAAGCCGTCCTGGGCGCACACCTTGTCCTGTTCCCCTCCCCCTCCCCCCCCCCCTTTTCCTTCCTTCCCCCGCCCCCCTCCTCCTCATCACTCCCTCTCCCTTCGCCCAGCCTTGTCGCAAAATGGATTTTTACTCCACCGCCCAACATCGCTCTCAAGATGAATAACCAGAAAAAACAAAAAACGCCAATGAAAATTATGCGAGGATTCAGTGGTTCAGGATTTTTTTCCCGTGTTATAATGCAGCCCATCCGATAATAGGTATTTTTCGCTCATCTTACGGTGTTCTTGATTATAGTTGAAGTCAAACAAATACAGTCGAGAACATCTACTTGAAATGAACATGTGGAACTTGAACCAAAGTATATAATTTAGTTGGTTCAAAGTTTCACATGCACATTTCAAGTAGATGTTCTCGACTGTATTTGACTTCTACTGTAATTAAGAACACCGTTTTCTGGGTGTTTTGAGATTTTGAAATTTTGCAATCACAGTCAGAGTGTGCTGATCGATGACTGACGATTGTCGAAGCTTCTTGTCAAATCAGTAAATTTTTCTCGGCTTCCACCCCGACGCTATCGGGCCGTCCAAAAGCAAAGTTACGGTTCATTTGTGGTGCATGAATGTAAATGGTTGAATTAACTCGTCGAAAGTTATTTTTGTCAGGAAATCATGTAGATGTGTGAATTTCATCAGACGTCTTGTTCATAGATTTATCGAACAGTGTAAAATTCCATGGGAAATCCGCATAATTTTTTTATTCAAGTAACCAAGAGAAATTCTCGCATCTACAGGTGTACATCCTCAGCCCGTTACTGACTTTTCAGACCCCTTTTTCAGTATTCCTGCTGCTTAAAAACCTTTAAAAGCTACTGACAACTTTTTTTGTCAGTAGTACGAAAGAATTCATTTTTACGTTACTGACAATTTCATCTTTAATTGGTAGATTACTGACAAAACTAATCAGAATAACTGAAGAATTTATCAGTAATCCTGCTGCGTAAAAACGTAGGTATTTACTAAGAATATAATCAGTTGAGGTCTGAGAGTGTACAAAATTCGCAGAATTGTGCTTACACAATTGAATTTATTAAATGCGCTCTCATCCAGCATGTCCTCACCTCTCAACTCTCACCGACACCACAGCCACTTACACTTCTTTTCCCCGCACCGAAGTTATTTAATTTTCCGAGTTTCCCAAAAGTCCTATGGGTCCCAAGTTTTCTTTCTCTTTTCCTTCACTTTCTTTCCCTCTCTCTCACTGACAGAGTCTTTCCCTCCTGCTTACTTGCTTGCGCCTCTCTCCTGTTGCCCCTTTGCCGCCCCTTCAGCCTCAGCCCACTAACCTCGTCATGGACATAATATTACACCATGGCAGTAGGCAACCCACCGTGGCGGTGCACTGCTTCGACAGGAAGTCTGCCCGCAATCGCTCCTCCAATCAAGTAGTGTATAAAAAAATAAAAAATAATAAAAAAAACACACAGGGCAAAAATTACCTAATCACTGTGAAACATTGTCACACAGGGTACAGGAAAATTTTCCATTGAAGATGTCGCACAATAACCATTTAAGATCGTAATTGTACATGCGTTATTGCGCGTCGACATAATTGACGATTGACGAGCAGGAGTGAGAGGTTGTACATAATTGCGACACATTTTTCAAAATATATCGCACATGCACGAACCTTGGCACGAACATACTTTTTACAGCGTAACGGCGGGCGAGGGAGTGTGTTTTGTTTGAGTCAGTATTGGCAAAAAGAGTGCATCACACATTTCTTTTTTTAATATAGAGACCAATAACTGTAAAGCTGTAAATAACTAATTGTAGCTCCGCACTCGGGTGGGCCATAGCGGCGGTCTGGTGGAACCGGTGCGCGCTCGATAATAAAGCAGAAGCTGCTAGCTGACCCACATTCTGGCGCGTGGCGCTACGGGCGGCCGGTGGCTGTACCTCGCCACCTAGGTGCCGCACCCCGCCCCGCCACCACCAGCACCACCACCACCACACCGGCGGATGGCATGTGTGCGTTGAATTGATGGTGGCTCGTGGCCGGGCCAGACCCCCAAAGCTCACCGAGTCACAGATAGAGAGGGAGAGAGAGAGAAAGGGAGAAAGGGAGAAAGGGAGGGAGGGAGGGAGGGAGGGAGGGAGGGAGGGAGGGAGGGAGGGAGGGAGGGAGGGAGGGGGGAAGGAGGGAGGGAAGGAATTGAATTGAATTTATTTTCACGATTGCGTACACTATGAACACTGCAATTCCTGGAGTCCAATTTCTCACCCAAAATGGGAGAGGACACTTTTTCATGCTAAATTGGAATGAGAATTTTTAACCTCACTCCTTTCGAGCGAGATATTTTTTTAACCTCACTTAATTTGAACACGAATTCTTACTTTATTAGGGCGAGGTCTCAAAATTCTTTCTCATAAAGGGCGAGGAAAAAAATTCTTTACTCTCCAGAGAGTAATAAAATTGCCCTCAAATTCTCACTCGTATGGGGGCGAGAATTATGACTCGTAGATTTTCAGTGAAGTCCCGGAATGAACAATCCGCTCTCTGTAGTAATTCACAAAAATAATAATACATAACATTAACAGAGAGAGAGAGAGAGAGAGAGAGAGAGAGAGAGAGAGAGAGAGAGAGAGAGAGAGAGAGAGACAGACAGACAGACAGAGAGAGCGTTTTTAGTATTTAAAGAAGTATTTAATGTGAGGGATTTTTGTTTAGAAATGGACCAGGAGGCTGCGTTTCTGCGTTACAGACCAACACGAAGGTTTTGATGTTTGTGTTTTGGGGGCAAAAGTAATTTCTTATTTATTATGAATTCATTTTTAAAGAGCAGAAATGATTAAGTTGAATGGAGCGCCTGATGGGTAGGGAAGAGGTTGACACAGTGGTTGAGCTGGTTGCCTATCCTGTGATCGTCAGGCGCCGAGCCTGGATGCGGTTGTCATCTGCTGCTGTCTTGACAATTTTGACATTGTTTCTATTTTCTTTAGAGAAAAAAGGGCATAGGTAAATACATAATAATTACATAATGAAAGCTGTTTTAAGATGTCAAAGAAACAAAATGAGGAGCGAGCGAGAGAAAGAGAGAGAGAGAGAGAGAGAGACTGGGTGAGTGAGTGAGTGAGTGAGTGAGTGAGTGAGTGAGTGAGTGAGTGAGTCAGTGAGTGAGTGAGTGAGTGAGTGAGTGAGTGAGTGAGTGAGTGAGTGAGTGAGTGAGTGAGTGAGTGAGTGAGTGAGTGAGTGAGTGAGTGAGTGAGTGAGTCAGTGAGTCAGTGAGTTAGTTAGTGAGTTAGTGAATGAGAGAGAGAGAGACAGAGGGAGCGGCAACACACGAGTCTAAACTCCAGGTTAGTGCCACGGCGGAGTTTCCATCGGAACGCTGTACCTCATGACGAGCCGGGGTGTGGCGGGGCGGGGCGGGGCGGGGCGGGGCGGGAAGGGTCACCGGTACTGATCCCATAGCTTATCGGCGGGGCCTGCTGGGCCAGGAGGTGGCTGGCCCCGAGCCAAGGTGTGTACGCCTGGCCGACGCCTGGCCGCCGACGCCTGGCGGACGCCGACGCCGCCGGGCGGGCCGACGCCCCTCCCCCCTCCCCCCTCCCCACACCCTTTTCTACCTCACCAGGCCTCCTCGGGCAGAGCAGCAGTCGAGTTATGACTGGGCAATATCTCGTCGCAATGGGGCGGAAGGGCGCCGGCGGCCGGGTAGGCATATATAGGCAACCCGGCCCTAGGTGATTCCGAACACCACCGTGTTGTAGTGCCCCTCCCCCCTCTATCTATCTATCTACGTATCCATCCATCCATCCATCCATCCATCCATCCATCCTTCCATCCATCCATCCATCCATCCATCCATCCATCCATCCATCCATCCATCCATCCATCCATCCATCCATCCATCCATCCATCCATCCATCCATCCATCCATCCATCCATCCATCCATCCACCCATCCATCTATCTATCTTTACGAGCCCTCATAAATTAAAATTAAAATTCTCCCTTTCTCTCTTGCTCCTTATGGCCGTGCCCCACATAAGAGTGCGACAAGTAAAGAGCGACGAAACCAGTCGTGTGCGGAATCGCCGTACTGTACGGGGCGTACCTGTTCGTCTCTGACAGTGGCAGGGCCGTCCTCAGCGCTCCCCCGGCGGCACGCGCCCACCTACCAAGTGGCTACGTCACTGAATGCACGTCGGGCGCCGTTCCAACCCGCATCAGTTCCTCCAATTAGGAGCTTCCGCCGCACCCCGCCGCACCCCGCCGCACCCCGCCGCACCCCGCCGCACCCCACCGCACCCCGCCGCACCCCGCCGCACCCCGCCGCACCCCGCCGCACCCCGCCGCACCCCGCCGCACCCCGCCGCACCCCGCCGCACCCCGCCGCACCCCGCCGCACCCCGCCGCACCCCGCCGCACCCCGCCGCACCCCACCGCACCCCGCCGCACCCCACTGCACCCCGCCGCACCCCGCCGCACCCCGCCGCATCCCGCCGCACCCCGCCGCACCCCGTAGGTCTGGCGCTCCGTCTGCTGGGCGCGGCCTCCGAATTATATACACGACAATTTCAGCGTTTGACTGCGTTCTCCATCATGCCGGCGAAAGTGACCCTGTCGGGCGGCCAATCAGGGTGATGCTCGCGGCAGTTAGGCCCCTGTACACGTGTGTGTATGTGAGTGTGTGTGTGTGTGTGTGAGAGAGAGAGCACTGGAAAAACAAAGGTGCTATCTAATGCCTTTTAAAGGCGTTAGTGAAATAGTGCCTTTAGAAAGGCGCTATCGCCTCCCAAAGGTGCTATTTTTGGCCCTAATCGTGCCTTTACAAAGGCATTAGTGCAGTAACACCCCAAAAAATGCAATAGCACCCCAAAAAGGGTGCTATATAGCACCTTTGTTTTTCCAGTGAGAGAGAGAGAGAGAGAGAGAGAGAGAGAGAGAGAGAGAGAGAGAGCACTCATGTGGCGAGCAGTTTGTACTCACATACAACCATCGCCAGCCTACACAGAAGCCAGACATCGCCAAATAATGTTTGGCGAAGTGCGAACTACATAGCAGGCAGGCAGGCAGGCAAAATTGAAGAAGAGACCGTTTAGCGGAATCATCTTTACCTGTTTTTCGTTTTTCGACTGAACACGTAGAGTGCAAGGTCTTGAACGCTCTCTACTCCTCTATCAAAACATCCCGCAAATAAAAACATGTTCAAAACCCCTTTAAAAAAATATTTTATTTAAAAAAAAATATATACATTTAACGCACGAAGTTGGGGCGTCAATAATTTTCTGGAGTGCATAATTAAATCTAGCGGTGGACCAGTCGGCGAAGAAGGAGGACGAGAAGTGGGAGGGGGGGGGGGGAGGGTGAGAGTCTGGAGTATGCCAGCCATTTGGCTGCTCAAGCCTCCAGGAGGCTTGCGGCTGGAGAAGGTGGCGGCGCGGTGAGTTAAGTTGTCTGCGGGCAGGTTGCACCCCCCGCCACGGACTCTGCCACGCCCCACCACGCCCCACCGCGCCACGCCACGCCCCGCCACGCCCCGCCACGCTCCACGCAAATTAAGATAAACATGAGAAGTGTCAGGTGTGTGCGGAGAGCAGTGCGGAGAGGCACCGGAGAACAAGTTCTGGTCCCCTGACGTGTTTCCACGTTTCGCCCTCCTCTTCCCTCTCGTCCCCTCCTCTCTCTCTCTCTCTCTCTCTCTCTCTCTCTCTCTCTCTCTCTCTCTCTCTCTCTCTCGCGTCCTCTCCCTCTCCCTGCCCTCCCACCCTCCAGTGCTGCACCACGTGTTGAGTTATGACACCTCCAGCTTCCTGGCCGTGCGTCCCCCTGTTTGTCGTGTTGTTATATACCGTTTTAGTCCCCAGGACAACTCTGCAAACCCAGCCTAAAGCTAAAGCGCGCGGGCCGGGGCGGGAATCAAACTTTATCTCCACGAGATCTTCTCGTATTTTTTTTTCTCCTCTCCGGACGAAGGCAATTTTTTCTTTCTAGCAGTGTGGCGCTTACGCTCACGGGAACGTGATCACAAGAGTAAGAGTGTGTAGTGGCGTGGCGTGGATGTGCGGGGTGGGGCGGCCGGGAGTCGAGCGGCGATAGAAGGAGAAACGAGGTAGATAGAGGAAGAGATGGCGGGGGTTAGATAAGGGCCGAGAGATCCGAGACCCGGACCTCCCGCCGGACCCAACCTGTCCCCTGCGTCTCTATCTCGTAGTGTAGTCGCCTCCCTCCCCCCCCTCTCTCTCTCTCTCTCTCTCTCTCTCTCTCTCTCTCTCTCTCTCTCTCTCTCTCTCTCTCTCTCTCTCTCTCTCTTCACCCCCCCTCTGCAGTCCCAATGCGCCAAAGGGAGAAACAATTCTAAATTTTTGTGTACAGATTTTATTAATTTCTGTAAATTTTCCTGAAACTTTATTCGACATTTTTATGAATGTCTCAGGATTAAAAGTTTTATCTGAATTTTTCCGATTTTTATTTCGAAATTTTTCTGTTTGTTTTCTTCTGAATTACAAGGTGCGCAAAAATTTCAGATTTGTTTCCCCCTCGTGGAGGCGCCTGAAAACGGAGCCGCGCGAATTCCGCACTAGTTGGAAAGAGGGAAATAAAGAAAAAGCAAAAAAGAAAGTTCCCATGACCTATGGCTACAGGGAAAGGTACGGCCAGCGGGACAGGGCAGGGCAGGGCAGGGCAGGGCAGGGCAGGGCAGGGCAGGGCAGGGCAGGGCAGGGCAGGGCAGGGCAGGGCAGGCCAGGGCAGGGCAGGCCAGGGCAGGGCAGGGCAGGGCAGGGCAGGGCAGGGCAGGGCAGGCCAGGGCAGGGCAGGCCAGGGCAGGGCAGGGCAGGCCAGGGCAGGGCAGGGCAGGCCAGGGCAGGGCAGGCCAGGGCAGGCCAGGGCAGGGCAGGGCAGGGCAGGGCAGGCCAGGGCAGGCCAGGGCAGGGCAGGGCAGGCCAGGGCAGGCCAGGGCAGGCCAGGGCAGGGCAGGGCAGGCCAGGGCAGGGCAGGGCAGGGCAGGGCAGGCCAGGGCAGGCCAGGGCAGGCCAGGGCAGGGCAGGGCAGGCCAGGGCAGGCCAGGGCAGGGCAGGGCAGGCCAGGGCAGGCCAGGGCAGGGCAGGGCAGGCCAGGGCAGGCCAGGGCAGGGCAGGGCAGCGCAGCGGCTGGCCGGCGGCCAGGTCCACCTGAGTCGGGCCGGGAGCCAGCCGTCTGATTCAGAGGATCGCTCTCGCGCCTCCGTCCTTGTCGCACCCATGGCGGCACCCCATGTTGGGAATGGTAGTGCCCCGTACGTGCGACAAGGACGGATGCGCGAGAGCCGATCCTCGGAATCAGACGGCAGCGCCAGCATCGCCAGCGCCGCCGCCGCTGCGGGCCGCGGCGCGCGCGCTGCAGCGGGCGCCGGGGGGGTAGGCAGCCCATCCGACGCGCCGGACCCAAAAGTGCCCTCCTCCCCTCGCCGCGCCCCGTGCCGCAGCACCCCGCCGCCCTGGGCCTGGCGCAGTGATCTGTGGGGTCTCCTCCCACCTGGTGGGGCGTGGCGGGGCGTGGCGGGGCGTGGCGGGGCGTGGCGGGGCGTGGCGGGGCGTGGCGGGGCATGGCGGGGCGTGGCGGGCGGCCGTGACCAGTAGTGCAGGAGGTAGAGGGAGGAGAGAGTAGGGGACCTCGATTTCCTGCCAAACTTTTCCCCGCAGTGAGTCCACGCGGTGGCGCGGTGGCCAGGTTGAGGGGGGGGGGGGGGGCTGGAGGGGTTGGGGGGGGGAGGGGGGGGGGATGCTGGAAGATGCTCTCGGGCTGGAACAGCGCTGGCCGCGCCGCGCGCCCCACCGCGGCTCAAGGCGTCCGCCTCCCTTTCCTTTTCAAGCCGCGCACCGTGCGCGCCTTTCACTGCGTGGACGCCACTTGTTGACGGGGAGGGCCGGGCACGACGGAGACCTCCGGGCGTCGTGCGCGCTGACTGACAGTTTTGTGATTCTGGTCCCCCGGTCCACCTCGCGCACAAAGAGAAGAAGTGTAGGTGTCAGGCGGGGCAGGGCGTGCTGAGGGCCGCCAGGGTCTCCTCCGGGAGCCTAGGTGTGGCGCGGGGCGGGGCGGGGCGGGGCGGGGTGCCTGACGACGGGAAATAAGGGTGTCAGCCGCAGCCGGCCACTCCTGACTGCCGCCCGCCTCACCCCACCCCACCCCACCCCACCCCGCCCCCGGACGCCCCAGGTCCACACCGCCGGACCGGGGCGCGCCAGAGGTAGATACGCCCTCAAGAGGCCCTTCACAGAGAGGTGCGCCTCACCCCGCCCCACCCCGCCCCGCCCCACCCCACCTCACCGTCCAAACCAGAGCGAACCTCGCAAAAAAATTTCCGGTTCCGTCTGCTTTACTATACCTCTGCCGTGCCCTGCTTTGCTGCGTACAAAACGCGCAAGTTCTAGCCTCTGAATAAAGTTCAGCCTTTATCATTTCTTTCCTTGAACTTCATTTTCACGACGGTGATGAGAATATGATTTGAGAGACGACCGCTCGCTAAGTTCTGCTCTGCTGCGGGATCCACAGAGAGGCTGTGTCGTCTGCAATTCCTTCCTTCCCTCTGCCATTTGCTCGGCTGGCCTCTTCGGCTCACTCGCGACGGCGCTGCAGGCGGCAGCAGCACTGGTAAAACTAAGGCGTAGCCCTACGCCCCGTTTTCAAGCGTACTCAGATTACGCTTGAAATCGAGCGTAATGGGTCTATCCGCTCCTATTCGTCCTATCTAAATGTATGGGAGAATTTCTTTCGTACGCTTGATTTCAAGCGTAACGCCTTCAAGCGTAACTGTATGCTTCATATACAGCTTCATACAGTTACGAATTAGTTTTACCAGTGAGGCTGATTCCGAAGATCGCTCTTGTGCCTCCGTCCTTGTCGCACCTATAGCGGTGCTCTTGCAGGGCCCTGTGAGTGTGACAAGGACGGTGGAGCGAGAACGATCTTCGGAATCAGACGACTGGCCGCGACTCCATTTCTGCGGAGACAACAACCTCAGAGCCACTTCTTGCTCGCTCTCGCCTTGCTCGCTCCTGCCCGGCTCTTGCTCTCGCCCTGCTATCGTGCTCGCCCCTCCTTGCTCACTCCTGCCCGGCTCTTGCTCGCTCTCGCCCTGCTCGCGTTAGCCTCATCCTGCTCGCTCCTGCCCGGCTCTTGCTCTCGCCCTGCTATCGTGCTCACCCCTCCTTGCTCACTCCTGCCCGGCTCTTGCTCGCTCTCGCCCTGCTCGCGTTAGCCTCATCCTGCTCGCTCCTGCCCGGCTCTTGCTCTCGCCCTGCTATCGTGCTCACCCCTCCTTGCTCACTCCTGCCCGGCTCTTGCTCGCTCTCGCCCTGCTCGCGTTAGCCTCATCCTGCTCGCTCCTGCCCGGCTCTTGCTCTCGCCTCGCCCCTCCTTGCTCACTCCTGCCCGTCTCTTGCTCGCTCTCGCCCTGCTCGCGTTAGCCTCATCCTGCTCGCTCCTGCCCGGCTCTTGCTCTCGCCCTGCTATCGTGCTCGCCCCTCCTTGCTCACTCCTGCCCGGCTCTTGCTCGCTCTCGCCCTGCCCGCGCTCGCCCCCACCTTGCTCGCTCCTGCCTCGCGTCCTGCTCGGCATGCCGCCGGAGTTCGGTCTCATTACCCGCGCCCGCCCGACTTGACCCGTTTGAATTCCCCGCGCACCGCGCGCCCGCGGCCGACCAATGGCGGGCCGCGTTTAAATAGCCGAATTGAGTTAGCGGCCAATTGGCAGGCCCCTCCGCCGTAACTGAGTTACGATCGGTGGCGACGCTGGCAGCGGGAGGCCCTCCCCTACCGCGCTGATCAGCATTTTATTTCTTTCTGAAGACGACAAAGCGCTAAATAAAAACACATTTGAATAAAGTGATGATTTTTTTTTCCCTTCTCCTGAGCAGCGGCACGAAGCGCCGCGGCGGGGCGGGGCGGGGCGGGGCGGGGCGGGGCGGGGCGGGGCGGGGCGGGGTGGGGCGGGGTGAGGCGTGCTCTGAGACCCAGGCGACTTGTTTGGGAGACGGGCGCGACGTCACGACATATCCACCACACCTCAGCGCCCCGCCCCGCCCCGCCCCGCCCCGCCCCGCGGGCTACGGATTCTTAATGAGGCGGGGCGGGGTGGGGCCAGATGCGAGAGGATGTGTCTGGCGCGCGGGCCGCGGGGCCGCGGGGCCGGGGTCGGGACCGGCAGCACCTTGCCGCCGAAGGCGTCTCTACGCTACGGTGAGTCACGCTGGAAATCCAAATGTGTATCGCTCACTTGCATCAAGTGAGATATTAACAAAATTAAAAAAAATAAATGCGCGGTTGTTAGTAGTGTGCAACAAAACATATTAACACATACCACACCTCTTGTAGGTGAACAAATCACTGGTGATTTGACAAAAAAGCATAAGTCCAGTTTCCCTCCTCACCTCTCACCTTTAGATGAAAGGTGAGAGGTGAGGAGGAGACAAACTGGGCTAATGCTCTTTTGTCAGATCACCAGTGAAATGACAGCTCGTTCACTAGCAGGCTTAATAGCAAAATGTGCAAGGTATATACAACCGTATGAATTCACTGATAAACCAAGTGTTCAACTGCTCAACACTTGTAGGTGTGCAGCTTCCAGTCTAATTCATACAAGTGTAAAACTCGGCAGTTGTGCAATTGCAAGTGTCAGACACGCCGTTGCACTCTTGTAAGTGTTCAGCTCGATTGTTGTACACTTGCAAGTGTTCAACAAGGGACGTGTTGCACGTGGCAGATGAACACTTACAAGTAGTGTGCAACTAGCGAGTTTGACCGAGGGGGCAACCAATCCCTATCCTTGTGTACACAGGATTTCTAATGATGTGGGATTTCTATGGATTGCGTAAAGATTTCTCCGGATTTTGTAAAGATTTCATATGGTACATTCGGGTACATTTCACAAATATATACTAAATTCCACAAAATTCTAAAAGATTTCACAAGGTTTCATGGGATTCCTCAAGGTTTCATGAGATTTCACTGATTTCTGTGAGATTTTTCATGATATTTCTTGAGATTTCTCAGTTGGATTTCGTAGGATTTCATCGAGATTTCGGAAGATTTCATCCAGATTTCCGAGGGTTTGTACACAGGATTTCACGAGTGGTTGCCCCCTCGAGTTTGACACTCGCAATTGCACAACTGCCGAGTTTTACACTTGTACGTGTTAGACTGGAAGTTGCACACTCACAAGTTTTGAACAGTTGAACATTTGTTTGAACAGTGTTTTAATTCGACCAACTGCAAGTGCGTAAATAATTCTATAGCACTTCTGTAAGTCCATCAAAAAATTTACTCACCTGCTAAAAAGTTATTGGAATTCGTACAGTTGGATGTTCAGGGCCGACCCCTGGTGTGTCCTAGCCGTGGCGGCACACCCCTCCGATTACCCGTCTGATTTAATTCTAACGCCCTTTCGCCGTCGTCTGCTTTGCCAATTGAGCGTTGTGGCTAATGGCCGGGGGCGGGGCCGCACTAACGCGCCGGTCACGTCCGCGGTCACGCTCCGCCCCGCCGAGCGTCAGGTAGCATCAGCGGCGAGCGTGAGCGTGGCCCAGGGGCACGGAGAGGCAGAGAGGCACGGGCTATTTATACGCGTTCGGCGACGTCGCCGTTCAGAACTCAAACAGAGAAGGGGGGAGGGAGCAAGGGTGGGAGCGAGAAAGAGAGAGAGAGAAAGCGAGAGAAAGAGAAAGAGCGGGGGAGAGAGAGGGGGGGGGGGCGATCACGCCTAGGTGCGTCTGGCCACCACTCACCCGTTTCACCTTGCTCCCCGCTTCTTGACGCCGGGGGCGGGGCGGGGCGGGGCGGGGCGGGGCGGGGCGGGGCGGGGCGGGGCGGGGCGGGGCGGGGCGGGGCGGGGCGACTGCTGGCGCAGCAGCAACACTTGGGGCGGGGCCGGGGCAGAGACACGCGTCGGGGAAATTATTCGACAAGACTGACAACTTTGTTGCCGCGGCATGGCGGCCCCCAAGGCGCGCTCCCCGCCCCGCCGGGTCGCGGGTGGTGCCAGGCCAGGTCGCCGCAGTACCCTGCCCGCCGTGCCTTGCAGGTCGGCGACCTCGGGCGCCCGGCCCCGGCCCCGCGGGCGAACAGACAGACCCGCGTAACTGACCGCCGTCGGCGGGCGAGCTGCTCGACGGCGACCTGATCCTGATGCCGACCGGGAGGAGCAGGACGCCCCCCTCGAGCGCGCGCCGTGCGGTGCGCCTGCTCGCAACTTGCAACATGCGAGGGGATAAATCGGGCGGGGTAGCTGCGGGAAACACCGGACAGCGGCTGTGTATTGCTACGAGGGGGAGGGAGAGAAAGAGAGAGAGAGAATGAGAGAGAGAGAGAGAGAGAGAGAGAGAGAGAGAATGAGAGAGAGAGAGAGAGAGAGAGAGAGAGAGAGAGAAATGGAGAGAGAGAATAAGAAAGAGAGAAAGAAATAGAGTGAGTGAGCGAGGGAGCGAGAGAAAAAGAAGGAGAAAGTGTGACGGAGAGTGAGAGAGTTCTAACTGAGAGAGAGAGAGAGAGAGAGAGAGAGAGAGAGAGAGAGAGAGAGAGAGAGGAGAGGAGAGGGTGTGCGTAAGAGAGTGAGAGAGCGAGTGAGCGGTAAGTAGTTGCAAACAGGTCGCGGGGCGCTGCTGCCGCTGCCTGACTGGTGCGAGGCTGCGAGCGAGAAGTGATGGGTGCCGCGGGGGCCGTTGGTACCCGTGAGGAAGGTACCCGCCCGCCGCGCGCGCATCTCGCGACGGCGCCTTATCGATTGCCGTCCGCCGCCGTCAGCTGGGCGCCGCGACGCCCGCGCGGTGCTGCCCTCTGCGCGGCGGCGCGGCGAAACTGCGTCCCCCCCCCCCCCCCCCGACGAGACCAGCTGGGCCAGCAGCGCGGGCGCGCGCGGGCTGGTCAGTGACTGGCAGTGACAGAGCGGCGGCGCGCACACGACAAAGTGTGTCAATGTCACACACTTGTAGGTGCGTGAATTTACAGTCGTGCACTTGGTCACACACAAGCGTGTCAATGACTTTGGAAATTTAACACCTTCACTGGTAAAACCAAGGGGTCCTATTCCTTCGTACACGAAACTGAAATTACCCCCGATATTACTTCAATATTACCGATATTACCTTCATATTACATCAACATTACCCATATTTTTGCTAATATTACCGAATATTACATCAATATTACCCATATTACCTACGATATTACCCAAATACTACGATATCACTCTAATATTACTCTGATATTACTGATAATTACCAATATTCCTCCGTACACGGCTAAAGGCAGTTGACGACCCCTCGGGTAAAACTACAGAGTAGTTGTACACGCCTTTCTTGAAGCTTACGAGTCCGTACGCTCTAATACTCAAGCGTACATGCGCTCTCCTTTTCTCACATCTAATTGCATATGGGGACAGTTGCCTTGGAGTGTAGTTGCACGCTACAGGGCGTGAGGTGTGGAACGTTTGAATAAGGCTTACAACTACGCTTTACTTTTATCAGTGTTTATACCTGGCCACGAGTTCTAATGAGAATTCACTGAGAAAGAAAGTGTGCAAGTCCCAGATAATGTGAGCAAAGTGTTTAACCCAAAGTTGTGCACTTGCAAGTGTTCGTATGGTTCGGTAATTTTAGACTGCTTGTAATTGTTCAACTTGACAGTCATACACTCTTGCAAGTGTTCCACAAGAGAAGCGTTGTGCGGCGCAGTTAAACACTTACAAGTGCGCAGCCGTGCTGTTCAGCTGTTTCAATTTCTCGGGTGTTGAAATGAACACATATACAAATGGAGTTGCTTACTTACGATGTGTTAAACAGTTGTTACACACTTGGTTTGACAGTGTATGAACACACTTACAATTGAGCGACATTCGCTCACCTGAGTTTCCATAGGGCACACTTTCGATTTCACTGAACAGGGATGTGGCCTAGGACAAAGTTATTTTTATTTTCCCACCCCCTAAAATCGAGCGCGGCCGCCGTGCCCGCGAGAGGCGCGGTATTTGCCCGCGGGCGCACCGCTGATTGCTCAATTGATCCCTCGCGATCGGGCGCGGCTCCTTGGCCCGCCTCCAAGTGACTGTCTGCCGCGTACAGCAGGTACGGCAGCGCCGGGGCACCGAGCAGCACGCAGGCTGACGCAGGCCTGTGTCACACCCAAGAGTGTGAATCAATCACGCACTTGGACGAGACTGAACCGAACGAGGGGGAAACAACTCTGTAGTTTGATGTACACATTTTGTGAATTTTTGTAAGTACTCGAAAATATTTGTGAACTCTGGAAACGCAAGTGTGTACTTGAATGCAGTATTTCCTGCATACCTACATGTATTCAGGAAATAATGTGTACTTAGTCAAGTATGCACTGGAAAAACAAAGGTAGGACTTAATGCCTTTCTAGGGGTGTGAAATTTTAATGCCTTTGCACAGGCACGAAATTGCCCAAAGGCATTAAAATTTAACACCTTTAGGCAGTTTTAATCGGTTTTAATGCCTTTGCAGGGGTGCTAATTTTTAATGCCTCGGTAAAGGCATTAAAACCCGTCCCGTCCTACCTTTGTCTTTCCAGTGTGGAGGAAATAATGTGTACCTGGTCAGGTATGCAGGAAATCCTGTGTACTTGACCAGGTACACACGAAAACCTCCATACATTTATGGGGGAGATTTAGTGTGTACCTGGTCAAGTACACAGGATTTCCTGCATACCTGACCAGGTACACATTATTTCCTCCACACTGGAAAAACAAAGGTAGGACGGGACGGGTTTTAATGCCTTTACCGAGGCATTAAAAATTAGCACCCCTGCAAAGGCATTAAAACCGATTAAAACTGCCTAAAGGTGTTAAATTTTAATGCCTTTGGGCAATTTCGTGCCTGTGCAAAGGCATTAAAATTTCACACCCCTAGAAAGGCATTAAGTCCTACCTTTGTTTTTCCAGTGCATACTTGACTAAGTACACATTATTTCCTGAATACATGTAGGTATGCAGGAAATACTGCATTCAAGTACACACTTGCGTTTCCAGAGAATTTTTATAGAATTTTTGTGACTTTTTCACTCGATTGTTTACAGAATCTTCCTGATTTTTCTCTTTTTTCCCCTTAATTTTCTGAATTACGAGGTGTTCAACAATTCCAGAGTCGTTCCTCGCTCGGAATCGAACGCGCTTACTCGAGCAGCACTTCAAAAAGTACAACCGGGAAATTTTCTTAGAATTTTTGCACTATTCGGGGGCCGAGTGTACGAAAAGAGGTCTATACGAACCTGCTCGCGTGCAACTTTCACACACTTGAGGTTTTCCTGTTCAGTTCTAGCGGACAGGCATCGCGGGCCTGCCGGGAATGAAAGATGATAGAAACCATTGGGAAGTCACTGGGGCGACGAAGGTGCTAAGTGACAGCAGGGCGTTGGCGAATACTGCTCCTTCTTGACACCGACGTCGTTTCGTCCGTTTTAATTTTATGTAACTTTTTGCAAACGGTAGTATAGCTTTATCGGGCAAAACTTAGTTGAGAGAGGTAATATTTTCAGCTGGTGCCATATCAGCTGATTTTTAAAGCGAATCTCTATTTTTTTTCTTCATGAAAGTGCAGGTGTTTTTTGAAGGGTAGCACCTCTTTAACTCCTGGCCTGCACCTGCCTCAGGTGGTGGGTTGTGCGCGCGCCTAGCAGGCCAACAGGCGTGCCCCGCGCGGCATGTACGTCCCCGCCCCGCCCCACCCCGCCCCGCCCCGCCCCACCCCGCACCGCCCTGCCCCACCCCGGACACAGCCCACCTCTTGGGTGATGATTGATGATCCAAATGATCGGTCTCCCCTGGACGTTCGCCAGTCCGCTCCTCGCCCCCCCCCCTTCCCCCCTCCCCCCGCTCCCCGATGCCTCTCAATAACACGACTCTCCTACGACATCAAATGACTCGGACGACACAAATGCTCTTTCTCTTTTCTGCTTTTAGAAAATCACACTTACAAAAAGAAGAAGAAAAAGGTAGCTTAAATTTTTTGAAATCCTGGCGCGCAGTTCGGTATGCCGCATCATAGAATCAGTGACGAGAAAACTCTTTCCTGCCCCGGGCGCGCCGAAATATTCAGCCCCATCCAGGCTAACTGTTTATTTCATCACCGTCGACCCAATAGGATACACTGTAAAAATAAGCGCACGCGTGGTGTGTGTGTGTGTGTGTGTGTGTGTGTGTGTGTGAGTGTGTGTGTGGACAGGACGCTCGTGGGACTGCAGGTGCATCCGTGCCCTGGTCGGTGTTTTGCTTCACTCCCAAACATCCGGCATAGGACCAGAAAGAAGAAGAAGGAGTAAGGGGAGAGGGAGAGCGGGGAAAGGTTGCCACACACACACACACACACACACAGCGCCCAGGAGGAGACTAAACACTGTGCACACCCAGCGCGCACGCAAGCGGCCCCGTGTACCATACCCGCTGCGGTGCCACGAATTCCTCATCATGCATGAATCGCTCATACCCTGTAAAGGAAAATTGATTCTCTCCATACAAGAGAGAAGAAATTAATTTCTCTCCAAGAAGTATAGCCACTGAAAATGGAGGAGTCGCCTTTTTCGATCTTTGGAGAGCGACTTTTCTGTGCCAAATTTTGATTCTCCTGGGAGAGTGACATGGATGAACATCACTCTATTAGAGTCACTTTGATGACTCTTTTTGAGTCAAATCATCAAATGTCACTCTTTTGGAGCGATTTTAAAAATTCCAGAAAAGACTCGATTTGAGTCGTTTTAGCGAAAGTCACTTTTACTGAGCGATGAAAAATACTCCGCTCATTACGGGCGAGAAATGTGACTAGTACATTTCCAGTGAGGCCGGTGCGAGTGGAGAGGCGCGCGAGGGTACTTCCCTATCAGGATCCTGCAGACTGATTCAGGGGCGCTTTCCTCGATCCATATCTCTCTATCGCACCTATGCGGCGCAAACCGATTGAGTGCGAGAGAGAAAGTTCGAGAGGAGCGCCCTCCTTTTGAATATCAGTCTGCTAGGCAGGTGGGGGGGGGGGGGGCAGCCCAGGTGAGCTGGCCAATGAGGCGGGCGCAGGTGCCAGAGCGTGGGAGGGGGGCCTGGCTGGGCCGGTGGGCGGGGCCCCGCCGCCAGGTGAGCCCCAGGTGGGGCGCGCGGTGGGGGGCGCCGTGGGGGCCCCGCAGGAGAGGGGGGGCATAGGGGGGGGGGGGGCATCTCCGGATCTCCACCCGACCAATCGCGTGGCGCGCGCTCCCGCGCCGTCATATCTCCACACACAGCAATCCTAGCTGTGTGCGTGTGTGTATGTATGTGTGTGTGTGTGTGTGTGTGTGTGTGAGTGAGTGAATGTCGAGCACGGTCGCAAGTGTGTTTAAAGGCCACCGATATACTCATGTCCCCGAGTGAGGAATCACTCCCTACAAAATGAAGGGAGTTTTTTTTTCCCATTTGATTTTTGAAGATGTCCTTTTATTGTTTTGAATTCTTCCTGCTTCTTTTGACTTTCAAATAGAATAATAAAAATTTCTGTCCCGTTTTGATAAATTTTGAACTTGTTTTCTCATCACGACTGATTTTTTTTCATTTGCTTTCAGTTCTTTGTTCATTTGCTTTTCTTTTTAATTTTCCTGTAACTTTTTTCGACGTGACCTCCCCCCCCTCCCCCCACTTCCCCCCTCGCTTGTCTCTTCACGACACGTCTGGGAACGTCTTAAGTACACTTCTTACCTTTACATTTTCTGTGAGTGTGCGAATGAAGTATGAGCGACATTGCTACACTGTCGGGTTGCCCGTATGCTTCGCGGCCGGAGCAGTGGTCAGCCTGCTCCCTCCCGCCCCGCCCCGCCCCGCCCCGCCCCGCCCCCCCCCCTCCCCCTGTAGGCTGATTCCGCACCCTGGTTTCGTCGCTCTCTCCTTGTCGCACTCATATGGCACGGCCATAAGGTGCAAGAGAGAGGGCACTACAAAACGGTGTTCGGAATCGCCTTGCTGCCCCTCCACCTCCGCACCTGTGGGCGCCGCGCGCTGCCCAGCAATACCGCCCCGACCGGCCCGGCCCGCACATAACCGTACGTTATCCCTCGCCTTTTATTGAGGTTCGTATTGCGGTTCCACCGCCGCGCACACGTGCCCAGGGCGTGGCGTGGCGTGGCGAGGCGGGTGCGCGAGCCCGACCTTGGCGGGGCGGGGCGGGGCGGGGCGGGCGGGGCGGCCGCTGCGGACAGCGCCTGATAAAAGAGGGATGAAGATACGTCGCGGCGATACAGTGCGAGACGAGCCCCGCAACCCCACCCCATCCCACACGGGCGCGGTGCGGAGCGGCGCGGAGCTGCCCGCTGGATCGGAAGAATAACACAACCTCACTCCACCCCCTTGCTCTCTCTCTCTCTCTCTCTCTCTCTCTCTCTCTCTCTCTCTCTCTCTCTCTCTCTCTCTCTCTCTCTCTCTCTCTCTCTATCTATCTATCTATCTATCTATCTATCTATCTATCTATCTATCTATCTATCTATCTATCTATCTATCTATCTATCTATCTATCTATCTATCTATCTCACACTCACACACACTCATACACTGCCAAACCAAGTGTGCATCAACTGCTCAAACACTTGTAAGTGTGCAACTTCCAGTCTACGTACATGTGTAAAACTCGGCTTTTGCAAGTGTCAAACCCGCAAGTTGTAAACTTGTGAGAGTCTAACTCGACAGTTGTGCACTTGCAAGTGTTCAACTGCAACACTTCCCTGTTGAACACTTACAAGTGCGCATTTTTGCAGTAAAAACAAAAAACACCGGTCCTATAATATTTATGGTTTTACTCAGAATAAAAGAACAGCGAATGGCAAAGATGCATGGCTATTCTAACGAGGCATACACTGCAAACCGAAATGTGTACTTAGTACACACATATTTGTGTGCACTTGCAAGCACACACGTACAGGTGTGTACTACTTGTCATAGTACACAACTACAGGTGTGTATACTTGCCATAACACGCACCGATACGTGTGTACTATGGCAAGTACACACCTGTAGGTGTGTGCTTGCAAGTGCCAAGTACACACAAATATGTGTGTACTAAGTACACACTTCGGTTTGCAGTGTAGAAGGGGGAAAAGGGGTATATAGGAATTCTCTTTTCTTCCTCATTTATTTTTAACTATTAGTAATGAGTAAGAGTAAGCGGGAAAAAGTTTGTTTCTTGTAGGGTTTTGATGCAGTGTACGCCACGCACGCGCTCGATCGTTCTCCACCCCACGGACCACCTGGAGCTGCCCATCGCAGCGTAAAACACATCACAACGTCCACAATCCACGGGGCGGGGCGGGGCGGGGCGGGGCGGGGCGGGGCGGGGCGGGGCGGGGCGGGGCGGGGCAGGGCGGGGTGGGGCAGGGCGGGCTCCGATCTCCTTTGGCTCCCATTGTGTCCACCCCAGCCCGGCTGAGCCCAGAGGTGGGCAGGGATAGAGACAGTCACACCGCCCGCTAATCGGCCTGGGGCGAGGCTATTGTAAACCCGACCGGTGGGACCCTATCCGATCCCTTATCTGTTTATTTAGGCGCTCACAAAAAGAACGAAAGGAACGCGAAGCAGAATAATAAAACAAGAAAACACAGCGAAAGGGGACGCGAAAATATTGCGAGCAAACTGACTTACTGCCGTCCGGTCCACATACGCGAAAACCTGCGTCCTCTTCGGCCCTGTTCTTCAGCGTCATTCTGGTTCTCACCTGTTGATCGGGCGAGTTCCTTCGAATTTTAGGATTACATGGAATTTATGGCACTAAATTCCGAAGAAATATTTGGAATGTATTCTGGAACATATTCCAATTTAAGTGTAGAATGGTATATAGGAGTGGTTCAATGTCAATAACGGTATTTCAACCATTCCACACTGTGAGAAAAAACAACAATTTAACTAAAAATTTTTACCGTTATATCGAAGTACAATAAAATATTGTACTAAAATTGTGCCCAGTATAGGATAAATTAGTGATGTACGGTAACGAAAACCGTAAACCGTTCATTCAAAACCGTTGTTTAGTTGTTGCTGAGCTCGCGAAGCGAGCGAAGCTCTATGGCAGGCTTTTACGGTCCGTTTCCGGTCACCGCGGGATATTAGCTGAAGATAAAGCCAATACTAGACTAGCAACAGCTATAGCTAAAGGTTTAGCTACAGCTTTAGCTACAGATTTAGCTATATATATATATATATATATATATATATATATATATATATATATATATATTATATATATATATATATATATATATATATATATATATATATATATATATATATATATATATATATATACACTCTATAGCAAACTTCCACATTTCCGGTCACAGTCACGACATTCACAGTCACGACATTCACCATCCACAGTCACGACATTCTTAGTCACCACATTCATAGTCACGACATTCAGTCACGACGTCCACAGTCACCACATTCACAGTCACGACATTCACAGTCACGACATTCACCATCCAATTATTTATTATGCATTAAAATACGCTATAATTATGGAAAAATTAATTGAAAATTAATTATTTCCATTGATATATCTGCAACAGTTAAAAATCTGTTCCTGCATCAGTAGCGCGAGCTCAGCTTGAGGACTGTTAGTCCTGGCTAGTATGAAGTACGGTTTTTCTCACAGTGCAAATATTCCTGCAAATTCCAAACATCCTAAAATGTCGAACAGCATATTTTGTTGCTGAGCTCGCGAAGCGAGCGAAGCTCTATGGCAGGCTTTTACGGTCCGTTTCCGGTCACCGCGGGATATTAGCTGAAGATAAAGCCAATACTAGACTAGCAACAGCTATAGCTAAAGGTTTAGCTACAGCTTTAGCTACAGATTTAGCTATATATATATATATATATATATATATATATATATATATATATATATATATACACTCTATAGCAAACTTCCACATTTCCGGTCACAGTCACGACATTCACAGTCACGACATTCACCATCCACAGTCACGACATTCTTAGTCACCACATTCATAGTCACGACATTCACAGTCACGACGTCCACAGTCACCACATTCACAGTCACGACATTCACAGTCACGACATTCACCATCCAATTATTTATTATGCATTAAAATACGCTATAATTATGGAAAAATTAATTGAAAATTAATTATTTCCATTGATATATCTGCAACAGTTAAAAATCTGTTCCTGCATCAGTAGCGCGAGCTCAGCTTGAGGACTGTTAGTCCTGGCTAGTATTTTAAATATGCAAATTTTCTTAAAATATAAACTATGCAGCCGAGTAACAATCCCTAGGATAATTTTGAGGAGAAAAAAAAAAAGGGCTCTTGGAAATATTAGTGGTTAGCGGGATTAATTATGGTACTACCAATTATTCCAGTGTGACGCCAAAGCGCGCGCGCGCACACACACACGCACACACACACTCTCACACACACGCACAAACACTCTCCTTGACGTCGCCAGGAAGGTGATGTATAATCTGCTTCTCCACACGGCAGCCTGCACTGCCAAAATCTCCATATATGTATAGGCCCCTCGCCAACAATGCCGGGGCGAGGCGTGTGTCTCTCCAACTATTGCCCCACACCGCCCCGCCCCTCCCCGCCCCGCCCCGCCCCGCCCCGCCCCGCCCCGCCCCGCCAATGGTGGCGTGCAGAACAAAGGGCGCGCTTAGGCGCGAATTCCAATTACAACCGTGTGTCTGGAATGCGCCCGGCTGCGGCTGTGCGCTGCAACCCCGCCCCGCCCCGCCCCGCCCCGCCCCGCCCCGCCCCGCCCCGCCCCGCCCCGCCCCGCCTCGCCGCGTCGCGCGTGGGGCACTTCGCCACTCAATTCAATAGGCAGGGCAAGCTCACCTGCCGCCGCCAAACTGTGTTGTATTTATTCATTCGCAGAAATGCAATCTATATGAAAATCAGCAGCGCGGCGGGGTTCTGCGCGACGTCCCTGCGACACGCCACGCCACGCCACGCCACGCCACGCCACGCCACGCCACGCCACGCCACGCCACGCCACGCCACGCCACGCCACGCCACGCCACGCCACGCCACGCCACGTCACGTCACGCCACGCCACGCCACGTCACGCCACGCCACGCCACGCCACGCCACGCCATGCCACGCCACGCCACGCCACGTCACGTCACGCCACGCCACGCCACGTCACGCCACGCCACGCCACGCCACGCCATGCCACGCCACGCCACGCCTCGCCACGCCATGCCACGCCACGCCACGCCACGACACGCCAAGCCACCCCGTGCTAACGCCACCCCACGCCACGCACCTCGGGGGAGACGTTTGACTTCCGAACAAGAACAAGACCGAAACAGTCGACTTGAAGTATGGGCAATATCGTATCACTAAATGTATTTATTGCCGCTCGTCAGAGTTTTTCTTCTATGCTTGGCAAACTGCGAAATTTTCAAGCGTTTGACTTTCGCGCCCTGCGCACATTGGCGCGCTAAAAAGCAGAAACGTCACAAAACTGTTACACCGTCTAGACATAAGTTCTCCCCGAAGCCTGATCGTCGTTCTGACTTCCCCGCCCCGCCCCGCCCCACCCCGCCCCACCCCACACTGCGCCCCGCACCGCGCCGCCCCGCGACTTTGCCGTGAGGACAGCAATGACAAATGAATCTTGTCTATTTTCAGAGTTTTCAACCGCTCTTCCGCACGATTCTTATTTTCCCGTAATTTTTTTTCCCCTCCGCCCACCGCCGTCGTCGTCGTCAACGTGTGTGAAAGGCGGGGCGGGGCGGGGCCGGGTGGTGTCGGAGAGTTTGACGGGTTCTGATCGTCGTGTCTACCCTGTGAAAAGCGATCTTTCGGAAACGAAAGTTTAGTCCTCTTCAAACCAAATACTTGGATTTTTTTTTTCACCGTTTCGCCCTGAGCGGCTAAGGATCTCCCTAACTCCTGGGAGCCCACCCCGCGCACGCCACGCTGCCACCTTCTGCACTCCCCCCCCCCCCTCTCCAACGCCACCACCTCCCCCAAACCTTACCACTCCTTTCCCTGAACGCGTCGCCAGATGCCTGGCAAATTTGATTATGGCCCTACATTCGCACGTGTGTGGGGGCAAAAGAGAGAGAGAGAGAGAGAGAAAGAGGGGTGGGGGTAGTGGCCAGGGCGCTGATTGGGGGATCAATCAGCCAGAGAGAGATGGAGAGAGAGATGGTGGAGGAGAAAGGAGAGAGAGAGAGAGAGAGAAAGAGAGAGAGAGAGAGAGAGAGAGAGAGAGAGAGAGAGAGAGAGAGAGAGAGAGAGAGATAGATCACCAAATAACACAGGGCAGGGGTGGGTGGGTGGTGTTTGGTGGATGGCATTGGAAAAGCGAAAGGTCGTAAATTAAACGGCAAATGGACAAAATAGCACGGTGACGTTGAGCGCGAACGCACAGGGGTGAAACTAACCCACGGCCGCTAACACACACACATTCACACACACACACATACACACACACACACAAACACGCGCGCAAGCACGCGCGCAGGGACACACACACAGGTACGCGTCGTTACGGGGCAGCTAGTTGTCATGATGGTGCAGAATTTAATTCGATTCTTTGATAATGGCCTAGCTGAGGGGGGTGAGCGGGGAAAGAATAGAGAAAGGCCCCCTGGAGGTGAAGGTAAACGTCTGGAGGCTAAGTCTGGGGGCGTGTCTGGAGGGCTTATCTCGAGGCGCGTCTAGAAACGAGCCTGGATAGGCTGGCTTGGAGGCGCTGCTCTAGGCACACCTGGTGGCTAGCCTCAGGATGGGGGCCGTTTCTCAAGGGTTGGCATGACGACCTCTCGTTTCGTTTCAAACAGAGAAACTGCACCGAGTGGACCTAAAATAAGATAAGAAGAAGAAAATGATGAAGTGAAAGAGTTTTACTAAACCAGCGTGTCTGATTACTTGCAATCCGTAATGGAGTCTGTCTGTCTGTCTGTCTGTGTCTGTTTATCGATCTGTCTGTCTGTCTGTCTGTCTGTCTGTCTGTCTGTCTGTCTGTCTGTCTGTCTGTCTGTCTGTCTGTCTGTCTGTCTGTCTATCTGTCTGTCTGTCTGTCTGTCTGTCTGTCTGTCTGTCTGTCTGTCTGTCTGTCTGTCTGTCTGTCTGTCTGTCTGTCTGTCTGTCTGCGGGTCCGGCGGGAGTGGATAGGAGAGCAATCACCTATGCCCCATCAGCCCGCTGCGTTCGCTGCCCCGCCAGCACAGGACTGGCTACATTGACGCCCCGTCGGCGTGGCGTGGCGTGGCGTGGCGTGGCGTGGCGTGGCGTGGCGTGGCGTGGCGTGGCGTGGCGGGGCGGGGCGTGGCGGGGCGCGGCGCGGTCTGGCCATTTGATGCTGTGCATGGTCCAGCGCTGTGCAGCATCATCCCCTCCCCTCTCCTCCCCTCCCCTCTCCTCCCCTCTCCTCTCCTCTCCTCCCCTCTCCTCCCCTCCCCCTCCCCTCCTCCGACCCTCCCTCCTGTCGGCCGGCCGCCTGACCCTCTCCTCGCGGCTTGGCACGGCACGGGAACGGCGCCCACCTCTCCGGACCGATCAGGAGAGATCACCCTCACCTCACCTACCCCACCCCTCCCCCTCCCCCTTACCCTCTCCTCCTCCTCCTCTTCCCCTCCCCTTATCGTCTCCTCCCCTCCCCTTCCCCTCTCCGCCTCCCCTCCCCCTCCCGCCCCTACCCTCGCCGCGGCCGCCGCGCCCTCCAGAAGGGCTATTCCATTTCGTTCTACCCCCCGGGGCACCTTAAATGCTCAGTCAGGTGACTAAATAAAGTTGGTGTTCCCTCGCGCTGCCCTCCCCCGCCTCGTCCACCACCCCCGCGCGAGCGGAAAGGTAGGTAAATAGGGGTGCGGGCGGGGCGGGGCGGGGCGGGGCGGGGCGGGGCGGGGCGGAGAACACCCCGCCCGCTCGCGCACCGTGATCGGATACGGTCCCGGCCGATCGGAGAGCAAGGCTGCCTCATGATTCCGAAGATCGCTCTCGTGCCTCCTCCGTCCTTGTCGCACCTCGGGCATGGGCATGTGTCCGATGTGGGGGGTGGGGGGTGGCAGGGCCCCATGAGTGCGACAAGGACGGAGGTGCGAGAGCGATCTTCGGAATCAGACGGCTGCGGGGGAGGGGTGGGTGGGGACGACGGGGCTAAGTGCTCATGCACCCCGCCGGTCTGCACCAATCAAGGTGGGAGGGGAGGGGGAGGGGGAGGGGGGAGGGGGGAGGCAGGAGCCATCTGTCGGGGTGCGGTGCATGGTGCGGGCCTCAAGGTGGCAGGGCGGGGAGGGTGGAGGCTGCGGGGCTGGAAGATCAAATAATCACACATTGGCACTGACTTGTGTTCGGGCCAAAAGTTTCCAGATGCATACACCCTACCCGAGGAGCACCGGTGCAGGAGAAAATTTGTACCCAACAAGTTTGTTACGGAGCATAAGATTTTTTAAAATTTTATTTTTCAATTGAGTCAGCGTTTTGATTAAAATCAACCTGAGAACACTAAACGCCCCGTATGGAAATTCTTATGGTACCATGGAACATAAAGCCCACTGTGTAAGAAAAAGATATTTTTTTTTTTGTCATTTAGAATATTGGGCATACGGACTAGTAGTTTCATACCTCCCTCCCCTAAAAAAACAAAAAACACAATACTATTCTACTGACGCCAGCCCAACGACCAATCAGGAGCTTTGGCATTCCCTCCCATGATGCTGTGCGAGGGGGCTGGGGGCGTGCGGCCCGTGCTCCGTGTTGCCCGTGTGGCTTACTCAGCTTTCGCCGAACACGTTCATGCGGTTATGAAAGGTCGCGTTAAAATTTGCCGTTAAATTGTAAAACGCGAGTAAGCTTCTCGTGAGAAAAGAACGCGATCGCCTTGACTTAGCGAGGCAGCGAGGCGAGACTCAGCTTCGGACAGAGCGCGCGCGCCGATCGTGCGAATAGTCAGTCGTGAGCGGTTCGCGTTTCGCGTTTCGCACCCTACCGTTCATCCTGTCGTTACTGTTGTTTTGGGGTTGGGGCTATCTTTCTTAAAGTTTACGTGTATGGATTTCACTATTTCGCAATTTTTCTGCTCGGGAACCGACTGCGGAGTCGAGGAAATCCGTGCGAGTGTGTAGACGCGTCCGCGCCCCGCGATCAGCTGTGTGTGTGTGAATTTCGTTATTTAGTTTCATGTTATCTCAAACATTGTTTGTAGCGCAAACGTTCTTTTATCTAGTACCTGGTGGTATAAACTACAGTGCAGTGCACAGTCGTGTGGTGTCGTGCAAAAGTGTGTGTGTTTTTTCGTGAAGACCAAGTGGAACCTAACCTCTCAGGTTTGACATGGCCCAGCGATCAGCTAAATCACCTCCGCTCCACAGCTCCTTCGCTTCATCTCAGGTAAGAGCTCGAGTCTAACTCTTAGATTTGTTGTCAACTTCTGATTGCTCATCATCGTTTCCGTCATAATTTTGGTTGGCCACTACCCAACTGATGGTCTGCACTGAATGCGTCATTACTTGTGATATAGTTCTTGTGGCGTCAATGATTTGTTAGTGTAGCTGAAATTCTGTTGACCAGTCGTTGTAGTTTTGTTCTGCAATGTGGATGTCTCCGCTATTCTTGTGATTTATTAATCATCATAATATCACATTTCAATATTAACTTGTGAATGCTGTAACGTAAAGCGCTCTGTAATATGAAAATTAATCAAACACAAGTTGCGTCTTTAATTATTTTGATTCACATAGTTGTTGAATGCCATGTCAATTCATTCATTTAAATGATGTCCATATGTGTTCATGGTTCAGTCTTAACATCTCTATTGGTTTATAATGACAAGGCCGTTACTCACTTTGGTTTTGATTATTCTTCGTTCTCGTGTCAAAGAACTTTCAATAGCTTTCCAATACCCAAGCAAGACAGTTGTCTGTGTGTAGCCCTCGTCCATCCAGTACCTGAGTACAAACAAAACAGCCCGCTATTTTGAAGGTGTAGCCCGTGCTTCGACCACCGCTCACCTGTTAGATGCTCGGCTGCAAGAGTAACAGGTGTGCCCCCAGGTGCCACAGGAGTCCCTTCTCTGCTGTGACAGGCGGGGGTGGGGTGGTGGTGGGGGCGGCGCGGCGGCGGGGGCGGCGGCGGGGGTGAGCGGGGGTGTGGGCGAGGGTAGGGGCGGGGCGGGGGCGGGAACGGGACAATACCGCAGGCGCCGGCGGTCTGCCCCATCAGCGGCCCATCAGGTTGTCAGGTGGGGTAGGCGGGGGCGGGGAGGGGGTGAGCTCTGTCCGGGACGCTTTCCCACGGCCATCCGGCTCCTCTCACAACAGGGTCTGCCCCGCCCCGCCCCGCCCCGCCCCACCCCACCCCACCCCACCTCACCCCACCCCACCTCACTCCTCCCCTCTCTCTCTCTCTCCCTCCCCGCGCCCGCAGGCCGCCCGCAATTTTGATAGCAAATTGAATTTTCATCAGGAGGTGCTCCACGGTGCGCTTTGTGCGTGAGCGGCACGCTGGCCGGGCGGGGCGGGGCGGGGCGGGGCGGGGCGGGGCGGGGCGGGGCGCGGCGGGGCGGGGCGGGGCGGGGCGGGCACGTGCTCGTTCCCCTCGTCCGCGTGTCGCGCAGCCGACCACCTCAGCTCCTCTTGCACTCCTGCCCGCACCCCACCCACTCCTCTCGGATGAGAAATTCAGCAGTCCAAGTCCACCCTCGTGGCGGGCTGTGCCGTGCCGGGGCGGGGCGGGGCGGGGCGGGGTGGGGCGGGGCGGGGCGGGGCGGGTCGGCGCTGCTGCGCCCCTTTGCTTTTTCGCTGTCGAGCCGTGCTTTGCGTGCCCCTGGGAGGGTAGGCACCCCGTCCGGTGCGCCCCGCCCCGCCCCGCCCCGCCCCGCCCCGCCTCGCCCCGCCCCGCCCCGCCCCGCCCCGCCTCTCCCCGAACACGAGGAGTGCTTTCCGATGTCGCCGAGGTGGCGACGTGCTGTGGGCGGGGCGGGGCGCGGCGGGGAGGGGTGGGGCGGGGCAGGGCTGGGCGCCGGACCCGACCCCGACCCTCACGACGCTCTGCTCGCTCACGGCGCCCTCCCCTTCGGTCCAGCACGCCCCGCCCCGCCCCGCCCCACCCCGCCCCGCCCCGCCGCGCGACCTGGGCCGCGCTACACGTGTACACGGCCGGGTGAACGGCATGGTGATGACCCCCGCGGACCTCCACGACGGCCTGCTCGGCTCCGCTCGATGCGTTTCCTCTCGCACCTTACGGGCGCCCCTCGCTCCCTCTCGCTCCACCCCAACCACTCCCTCTACAAGTACCATGCGGCGCGGCCCGGCGGCCCTGCGGACCCGCAGACTTTTCAAAGAGCCTGCTCCTGCTGCTTTGCCGATAAAAACGGGAGAGGTGCGGGGCGGGGCGGGGCGGGGCGGGGCGGGGCGGGGCGGGGCGGGGCGGGGCGGGGCGGGGTGAGGAGGAGTTGGGCAGGGCGATGATCGTCTCTGCCGAGTTTCAGAAAGGTGGCGCCGCAGCTCTCTGGGGCCACCCCACCTCACCCCACCCCACCCCATCTCACCCCACCCCACCCCATCTCACCCCACCCCACCGCGTCTCGTCTCTCTTGTCTTTGTGCCCCGCTCTTCTGTTTCTTTGCCCACGCCGCCCCGCCCCGCCCCGCCCCGCCCCGCCCCGCCCTGCCCCGCCCCGCCGCGCCCCGCTCCAGTCCTGCTTCTGTCCGCGGACTCATTTGCCGTACCATTACTTCCCCCTCTCCCGTTGCCTGCTGATTCCTTTAACCCTATCTCTCCTCCGCCGACGCGCTCCGCGCGTAGCTCACGGCGAGCCTTTTACTTTTTCTCATTTGTGGATACTTTTAATTCCATCAGTTTTTCTTTACCTCATACATTTGCTTCATTGCGGCATGAAAGTATTATTCAAAACTTTGGCGCGCGTGTGCTGAGCGTTTGGCAGTTGCGTTGAAGCTCCGTTGGGTCCTTCTCAGATTTACACCCCCCCCTCTCCCTCCTCTAAATCCTCCCCCTCCCCTCCATCCCAGCCGTACCCTGCCCGCAGATTCCGAAGATCGTTTCGTCGTGTCCTCTCACTCTCTCCTCGTGTCTGAGACCTCTTGCGTGTGACAAGGACGGAGATACGAAGGCGCTCTTCTGAATCTGACGGCAGGATGCTGTGTCCAGCGCCGCCGCCGCCGCCTCGCCCGCACCTTCCGCTACAAGGACAGGCTCTTAGGTGTGCGTGACTCCCGCAGGTCGGCCAGATGGACAGAGGTAGGGGAGGGGGAGGTAGGGGAGGGGGAGGTAGGGGATGGGGGAGGTAGGGGAGGGGGAGGTCCGGCTTTGATGTCCTTATCCTGCAGCAGGTCCGGCCCGCGCGTGCAGCCCCCCCCCCTCCCCCCTCCCGCTTGGTCCCCCCTCTGACGCCCCCTGCTCACGCCTAGCGCCTGCCTGTTTGCAGTCTCCTTGACGAAGCACGTCTCGAGGGGAAGAAAGATATATCGGTGGTGTCTCCGGGTGTGTGTGGGACCGGGTCCTGGTTGCGTAGGGTCTTGTGCTGGGCCCCGCGACCCCGGCGCACGCGTCGCGTTGTGTCACGTGGACGCAGCAGGGACCGGGCCGGGGTGGAGCGTGACAGGTAACTGCTACGGTGTCGGAGCACGTGACGGTGGCTGTGACGGTGACGCTGGCCGTAACTGTATGGCCATGATGACGGTGGCCGTGACAGTGGTAGTGACGGTGACGCTGGCCGTGATGCCGTTACGCTGGCAGTGAAGCTGACAGTGACGGTGGCCGTGACGGTATGGCGATCATGACGGTGGGCGTGACGGTAGCCGTGACGGTGGGCGTGACGGTCTGGCCATCATGACGGTGGGCGTGACGGTATGGCCATCATGACGTTGGTCGTGACGGTATGGCCATCGTGACGGTGGCCGTGATGGTGGTCGTGACGGTAGCCGCGCCGTTGACCGCGTGACGGTGTGGCCACGACGGTGATCTGCTTTACGCTGACCGTGACGGTGACTGTAAGTGTGACGGTAACCGTTACACCGCACCGGCGTGGATAAAGAGCGTCGTCTTGACGAATCCCCCGCGGCGCAGCTGTAATGAGCTTGTTGCAGTGTTCGGTGCTGCGAGCGCGCAGTGCGGGCTCAGCCACGGGCGCGGGGGGCACGCGGCTCCTGGCCTACTGCCGTGTGCCCCACCCGGGGCGGGGCGGGGCGGGGCATGGTGCCACACCGGGAAGTACGCGTCCCGACCGTGCCAAAGGCAACACGTGCGGACGTGTTGACGCAGAAAATAATAAATATTTTGAAAAAAATCGCGTGCCTGCGTTGGCGGGACGGGGTGGGGTGAGGTGGGGTGGGGTGGCACTGCGCCTCGCGGGCACAGATGAGCGACGCGCTGACGGGGTGGAGGTGAAGCTGACCGCGAGCGACGCGTCCCTTGGCGCCAGTAGGTCGTCCTGACCTGACCGCCCCGCCCTGCTGCCCCCCTCCACGCCCCGCCCCGCCCGCCCCGCCCGCCCCGCCCGCCCCGCCCCGCCTCGCCCCGCCCGCCCCGCCGCGCCACTCCCTACTCTAACGGCGTTTTAGAAGCGAATAGGAGCAGCAAGGCGACGGCGACAAGCGTCGAAAAAAAAATACATAGGAAAGGGGAGGTGTGTAGGGCAGGGGGCCGTCGGCGGTGGCGCCAGGAAGCCTGCACCCCGTGCCAGCGTGCTATCTGGCCGGCAGTGCGGGGCACCGCGCCCGCCCCGCCCCGCCCCGCCCCGCCCCGCCCCGCCCCGCCCCGCCCCGCCGCGCCCCGCCCCGCCCCGCCCCGCCCCGCCAGGTCCGACACCCGCTGCGCGCGCGCCGACACCGGAAAGAAGCGTCGACCTGGGCAATATTTATTGCGGAAGAGTCCTCTATGCTCCGCGCCAGGCCGCCCCACCCCGCCGCACCTCGCCCCGCCCCGCCCCGCCCCGCCCCACCTTGCCCCGCCCCGCGCTACCCCACCCTACTCTGCCTCACCCGAACAGATCGCGCCTCTCACGCCCACCTGGGACTGGTATGACGTATTGTAAACCTCACATGCCATGCACTGAAAAATACTCGTAAGGGTTACGGGAAAATTTTCCATGATAAAAGTCGTAAAATTACAATTTGAAATCGTAACTTTACAAGCACTCCCTATCGACTTGGAATTGACCGACGAGCAGGAATGGGCTGTCGTAAATCTACGACATATTTTGTAAATCAAAATTACAAAAAATGTCGTAAATTTACGAGGATATTTTTCACAGTGTGCCGGCTCTACCCTTTGCTGGTCTTGACGATAGGAGCAGCGCGTCGTCCTGACCTGCTGAGCTCTTCGGTATCCTCAGGACGACTCCCGCGTGTCTGTATCTGAAGTAAACGTATCAACTAATCATACCTCCGACGCTTGCCCGCACTGTAAAATTCTTACGAAGAAAATTCTTCGCAGCGTTGCGAAGAATTTGGCTGCTTCGTAAGGCTTCGCAATACGAAGTATTGTCTTCGCAAGCCCCGCCTTGCGAAGAAATTTCTGCGCACACTACGAAGAAAATGCTTCGCAATACAAAGCAGCCAAATGCTTCGCAGCTCACGAACGATTTTCTTCGTAATGCGAAGCATTTCTTCGCAAGGTTTTAACAGTGCGCTGTTCGCAATTACCCGTCGCACGTTACAAGTACACCGAGGAAAGTATTTTTTTTTTATTTTAGATTTTACGATACATGTCGACATTAACGGTTTTTGAAACATGTTGTAAATGAAGCGTCAACCCATTTCTGCTCCAGATTGAATTTCGAGTCGATAGGAAGTGCTGGTCCTCTAACGACTTTTAATTGTAATGTAACGATTTTTAATTGTAGTTTTTTAGCTCCACCTCGTGGAAGATTTTCCCGTGAGGCTTCAATTATTTTTCGCAGTGATTTGATCATATTTTTTTTCCCTTTTTCGTAACGCTCGGCTGGCTGTCGGGACGGTGGGGTCCCGCCCCGCCCTGCCCCGCCCTGCCCCGCCCTGCCCCGCCCTGCCCCGCCCCGGCACTTGAGAGCGGCGCCTAGTGCTGTCGGTGTCCTGGCTGGCGCCAGTCCGTGTTGCGATGAAAGTAGGCAAAAATCGCCAGGAAAAAAAGGAAAAGAAAAGAAAACTGTGTGATGCGAGGGAGACGGATATCTTCGCCTGCCTGCTAGGCAATAATCTCTCAGCACATGAGGCTAGCGCTTGCCTGGTAAGGCAGGCGTCTGTCGCGCACATAGGTGCATTGATGCTAGACCTATGTATTTGTATGTTTTTGTGCAAACGTTTGTACAAAGTACTGTAAAACCTGCGTTTCGTTTTGCACAAATTTTTCCGCTAAATTTCATGATTTTGTGCATAATTATGTGCTCAGAGGTGCTCAAATGAACGCACCAATTCGTGCAAAACGAAACGCAGGTTTAACTTTGTGCAAAAGTTTGTATAAAAGCGTTCTGATACATTTACCGCCTACTTTCATCGCAGCTTATAGCCTCCAGTGGTCACACAGGCGAACTCTCCAGAGCCCTTACCGTGTTCGATATGTGCATGCTGTCAGCTGTACGCATTGCATGAGGCGAACGGGGGCGTTCCATGTCCTTCAAACTGTACCCATCCCGTCTGTTCAGTTCGCCTTCTTAAAACAAGAAACCGAAACATTTTGTACTTTTCCCATCCACCGCGCCCGTCCGCAGCCCTAGCCGTGGGAACCTGTGCGCCGTCCGCGAGAGCCGATAAATCACCAGCGCTGCACACATATTTTTTTTCCTTCTTCTTCTTCTACCCCTCCGCGCCGCAGCCACCTCCCGCTTGCACAAAATCTTTCTCGTGACTATACATTATTTATTTTTGCCGTGACCTGTCATCTGGGCCACTTTTACTGTTTCCTGCCTCGAAGGTGTTTCGCCGGGCCGGAGAGGGGCCGCCTCGCCGGGGCCGGGGCCGTGCCAAGGTTACGTCCGGGAACTTCCCTCTCCCCTCCCTCTCTCTCTCACCCCTTCTTTCTCTCTCGCTCTCTCGCCCTCTCCCTCTCGAATCCTATCCAACCCTCATCATTGTCTCTCTTTCTCTCTCTCGCTCCCGCACCACGACCGCCCCTCCCCGCCCGCTGCCAAGTTCCGGCCCGGTACAATTCGAGGAGCCGCTACGTGGGGTGCGGCGGTCCTAGCGGGGCGGGGCGGGGCGGGGCGGGGCGGGGCGGGGCGGGGCGGGGCGGGGCTGGGCAGAAGGGCAGAGCACCAACTTTTCTCGGCAGCCGGCCCACGGCCCCGCGGAACAGCGGTGATACTGTAGGTTTTTTCGGCAGCCCCCTCCTGCCCGGAGGCAGAGGCCCGCAGGTTGGCGCCTGCAGGGTAGGCCAGCCCGCCGTGCTGGAGCGCGCGCCGTGGCGGATGGGTTGCCTACCCGACAGGCGCTCACCCGCGCGCCTCCGTCCTCGTCGCACCTATGGCGGTGTCCTCACTGGAAAAACAAAGGTAGGACAAGAAGGGTTTTAATGCCTTTACCAAGGCATTAAAAATTAGCACCCCTGCAAAGGCATTAAAACTGCCCAAAGGTGTTAAATTTTAATGCCTTTGGACAATTTCGTGCCTTTGCAAAGGCATTAAAATTTCACACCCCTAGAAAGGCATTAAGTCCTACCTTTGTTTTTCCAGTGCTATGTTGGGGCGGCAGGCCCCGTGAGAGCGACTAGCACTGAGAGAAAAAAACTACAATTTAACTACAATTTTTTACCGTTATTTCGAAGTACAATAAAATATTGTACTAAAAATTGTACCCGGTATAGGGTAAATTAGAGATGTACGGCAACGAAAACCGTAAACCGTAAATTCAAAACCGTTGTTTAGTTGTATGAGAGGTACGGTTTTTCTCACAGTGAGGACAGAGGCGCGAGTGCTATCTTCTGAATCACACGGCATAGAGCCCTGCACCCGCCAGCACCGCACCGGGCGGGTGCCAATGCCTATTCGGACTTGGCGTCACTGGAAAAACAAAGGTGCTATCTAATGCCTTTTAAAGGCGTTAGTGAAATAGTGCCTTTAGAAAGGCGCTATCGCCTCCCAAAGGTGCTATTTTTGGCTCTAATCGTGCCTTTACAAAGGCATTAGTGCAGTAACACCCCAAAAAATGCAATAGCACCCCAAAAAGGGTGCTATATAGCACCTTTGTTTTTCCAGTGGTCCGAAAGCGGCAAAGGAAAGTAAGACGATCATCGCTCCAAGGCCATTGCTGTATCTCACTCTAATTCATTTTCGGACGCGTGCAGGCATCTGGATGCCCGCCCGCTGCAGGAGGGCTCTGACCTCCACTGCAAGCTGCAGTGAAACCTGCAGCACTCCCTCGAGCTAGGGAGGATAAGTTTTAACACCCCACCTCGTAGGTAGGTCGAAAATTACTGTCAGTTAACTCTAACCGACTCGAACCAGGGGTGGAGCATCACTTTCACTTTCAACGACGTGCACTCTAAAATGTCATCACCAAGCAGTGACAAATTTGCATCTTTTTGCTATTCAAAATGAAAACATTGTCCTTAAAACAAGTTACGGAGTTGTCTCCTGCTGAGATGTGCAAACAGGTGTCACCAGATTATGGACGAAAATTATTATTTCCCTCGACGTTTTTAGAGTAGTGTGCGCCGCAGCCGATGAGGAGCATTGCGTTGCTGCAGTGGGCCGCAACAGAATCAAACGTGAGGTTGTTTTTTTTCTCTCTTTGGAGTGTACCGCCACCTCTCTGCCGAGCGTCACGTGCTCACCGTTTAATTCCGGATCCCGCCTCTCACCCCCCGTGGGGTTAGGGCGGGGCGGGGCGGGGCGGTCTCCCTCCAGGTCACGTACCTTGTTGGGGTGGAAGAAAAATGGGCTAGGTAACCCCCGGGCGGTCTATCGGGCGTTAATTCCACGCAGCGGCGGCGGCCCGGGTGAGTCCGCGAGCGCGCCTGTCTTCTCGTCGGCGTTTGTTTTTGTCTTCATTTTTATTTTATTTTTTTAAAATTTATTAATGGTCTGCCGTCGGAAGGGTTGGATGGCGGGTATATTGCGGTGCCTGCCTGCCTACCCGGCCTGTGGCTGCGCAGCGAGGAGCGGGGGGGGGGGGGGGGGGATCACCACGCGCTCAGCCCCTGTCTCTCGACACAGAGAGGGCTGCCGCTCTCTCTCTCTCTCTCCCTCTCTCTCTCTCGCTCGCTCTCATCATCACACCCCCTGCCGCTGGCGCCTGGCTCAGCCATCACTTCCACCTGTCCGACACGGCCCGGCG
>JAHWGI010000391.1:0-80000 GCA_029379305.1 Frankliniella fusca | reverse complement strand
GGGGCGGGGCGGGGTGGGGCAGGGTGCGGTGGGGTGAGACGGTGGGGTGTTCACGGAGCCAGGGTAATGTCCTCGATCCCTCTCTACGCAACACGCATGCCTTCCCCCTCTCTCTTTCTCTCTCTCTCTCTCTCTCTCTCTCTCTCTCTCTCTCTCTCTCTCTCTCTCTCTCTCTCTCTCTCGCGATAAAGGTGTCCTGGTATTTGTTGTTGTTTTTTTTCCCCCATGCCTCTTCCCCCGGAGGCGTATAGTCAGGTTGAGAGGGGAGGAGGTGAGGGCGCGGAGTGTTGCTGAGGGCGGTTATTTCGCGTGTGGGAGCGGGAGACACACGCCGCCCGCCCGCGCGCGCGCGCCACCTCGGGCCCGCCCCGCCCCGCCCCGCCCCGCCCCGCCCCGCCCCGCCCCGCCCCGCCCCGCCCCGCCCCGCCCCGCCCCGCCCCGTGGACAAGTTCACCGAGTTGTGCAGGCTGTTGCTTCCCACTCCCCTAGCTGTCGTGTTTCGCGCCACCAAAGCGGCTCTTGAACCGCAGCACTCGCGATCAGGACGTCAGCTTACGGCGGCCGTAAAGTCCCGCGCATGACGTTTGCTCGCGCGAACAAAACTCTCGCGCGGAACCGTATGGCGTTTGGTATGGCGTGTATAGAGCGCTCTCTCCGCTGCCGTGTATCGTGTTTTACTATACTTTGACCGAGGTGTAAAGTTTATGCCTCTCCAGATCCCGTGGAGAGTGATGCAGGTGGTAGGACTGTGGTCATGCACCCGCGGCCGCGGCGCTCAAAGTGTGTGATTGTGGCACACTACTAGATGTTTGAATTTCCATTCGCACACATGATCGTGTACGCTGCACTGCAAAAAATAATGACGGTCAAAGTGACGGTATCAACCGCTAATTATTTTCCGGCAGCGCCCGTCATAAGAAAAGACGGCAATGCCGTACTTTTGATATCACATATCTAAGACCGATCGCAATGTACGGGAACACCGTAGAGGAAACAGTGTGCGAAACAGGGTACGGTGGAGCCGTATTCTTAGACTGTAACGTGGAAAACCTGGTCTTCTCGGTGGTACGGTGATGCCGTAGTTTGCGCTCCGTACACGAGGAGCGATGTCCAAGAGTGGCATGTACGGCGACACCGTACATAGACTGTCATTTGCCTCTAAATTTTTACAGTGTGTAAACTGGTTGGCGTCTTTCGACGCCAACCGCACTTTACAATGTCCGTGGAATAACAAGGTAGACGCACGTTAAGGGGGGGGGGGGGGGTAAAGTGAAAAAAATCGATTTTCTGTTTATTTATTTTTCGACTCTTTGGACCTTGGTACAACTGTTCCTGACCATATTTGGCCCCACAGCACCCTTAAATCGACGTAGGAATTTTTTATTCGAAGTTCTGCAAAACTGGGAATTCCCCCTAAATGAACACATAATACCGTTAAATCGACCTGTTTGGTCCATTCGCGCTACAAACGTTTGAGTTTCGCGCGCCAGCGGGCTCCGCCGGAGCGGAGGGGAGGCAGCGTGAACAGGAAGGAGGGCCTAGCTATGCTGCAGGAGAATTTTAGTGATTAATAGTGTTAAAAAATATTTATAACTTTGGAGCTGTTTTTCTCAGAACCTTTTTTTTGAGCTTGCGCGCATGATATCTCAGGCTACGTTAGAGATAGAATTTTGTTCGACAGCTTAAAATGATCACTCAGGTATTGGCTAGAACTTATAAAAGCTATTTTGTCCAAAAAAAATTGCATATTCAGTAATGGTCAATGAAATGTCAGAAAACGGCATGAAGACTGTCATGAATCTTGATTTGTTGATTAAAAATCACAGAATGGATTTCTTTGAGATCTGCCGCTTATAAGTTCTTCATTTTGACCATCTTTAAGTGTGAAATTTTTTTCAGATTTTTGGAAACAATATTAGCTGAGAAACCGTGCGCGCAAGAATTTTAACCCAAATGTCGACTAAACTCAAAAAAATTAGCTAAAATAGGAAAATGTCATTAGGAAGGAATCCAGTGTAGTCCAAGGAGCAGAAAAGTGAGGGGAATTCATTGGTAAGGTCCAGATTAGACTGAGAGCAACCCTTTAGACAGTACACACTAAATTCTTATGAACTTTTTTTATACGCAGCTACCGATTTCTGTAAACATGCTCTATTTACGCATAATTTTGTGCGTAATTATGAAGAAAATTGTTCATAGTCGGCTCATTTTGTTCATAATTGGGCACAAAATTATTCATAAATAGAGCATGTTTACAGAAATCGGTAGCTGCGTATTAAAAAAGTTCATAAGATTTAGCGTGTATTGAACGTTAAAGATGCATGATAAAAGGCCAAATCTCACTTTACCCCCCCCCCCCTTAAAACCGTGAAAAGCTGAGCTAAAAGTGCGTCTACCTTGGCCTGCGGCGCGCTAAGGTTAACAGTTAATAATACAGATTTCGATTAGTTCATTATCGCTAAGTTGTTTGCTCAAACCAAGTTACGATGGCAACACTGATGTTTCCACATCTCACATCGCGGCACGCCCCGGCCGCCCCATGGAGCATGCTGACAGGGCTGAGCATTTAAATTTAAATTTAAATTTGAATTTAAATTTAGCTCAGCCAATTAACGATTTGACAGCTTAGACGTATCCCTTTTGATTCATGCACACGCCTACAAGTGTGTGACATTCACACAGTTGGGTTTCCTGCGCAGATGCTTTCCCGGGGATGTTCACGCGGAGGGGCTGCTCGGCCACGGCCAGTGCCAACGAAGGGCCGGAGGTAAAAGTTTGACGAATAAAAGTTTCCAGAGGGGCTAGCGCTGATATCCGTATCCTGTGCGTCTCGACCCGCCCGCCGGCCCGGCCGCCTCAGGTCAAGGGAAAACAGATTATGGCAGCAGTAACAGAATGCTTTGGTGGGGCGGGGTGGGGCGGGGCGGGGCGTGGCCTGGCGGGGCGGGGCGTTCCCCGTGAGGCGGCCGTGCCGGCCCTTTGCTGCGGATGAATAAAAGATGAAGCCAAGGATCCCAGCGGCTGCGATTTGGCAGGTAATGCTCGCGGTTGAGGATGAGGCAGGCGGTGCTGAGGAGAGCTGAGCCGCGCTGAGCGGTGCTGAGCACTGCCGAGGAGAGCAAAGCAGTGCTGAGCTTTACTGAGCAGTGCTGTGGAGAGCTGAGACCTGCTGAGCACTTCTGAGGAGAGCAAAGCTGTGCTGAGCAGTGCTGAGCCCTGCTGAGTCTTCCTGAGCACTCTTGAACGTGTAGAAGAGTACCCTGCACTGTTGTCTCCGTAGCATTTTAAAATAATCACACAAGGTACTGAGATTTTTTTTTACAACTGCTTATCACTGTAAAAAATAAATTCGTATGCAAACCTTTTTTTTTTTTTTTAAACGTCATTTACGAAAGGTACTGTAAAATTACGCTACCCATTCCTGCTCGTAATTGAATTTTTAAGTCGATGCGGAGCGCTTGTCTGTCATTACACGACTTGTAATTGTACATTTTCAACTCCGCTTCGTGCAAAAGTTCCCCGTGAACCTAACCAACCACTTTTTAGAATGTAGTGTAACTCCAGCATTTTTTTCCCCCGTCCTACGTGGTCTCTGTTCTCCCGCACGCTACATCTCTCCCCAGTGTGACGTTCAGGAAGGTGAGTAAAGTTTTGTAATATCTGAGAGGTGCGGGAGTCGTGCCCGGCGGCCCGGCGGGGCGCCGTATGGACGCGCGCCGTGTGTGTGGGCGGGGCGGGGCGGGGCGGGGCGAGGCGTGCTGACCCTCCCTGCTCCCTCTCCTCTCCTCAAGTAATAACAAGGTGGAGGTACGCCCCGTGACGTCGCCCTCAAGTCCACCCTGCGCCCTGTCCTGCGACATCCCTTCCACCCCCCCCCCCATCTCTCTCTCTCTCTCTCCCTCTCTCTCTCTCTCTCTCTCTCTCTCTCTCTCTCTCTCTCTCTCTCTCTCTCTCTCTCTCTCTCTCTCTCTCACACACACACACACACACATTTCTCCGTTTCTCTCCCCCTTTCCCCCTCATCTTTTCTTCGACATCTCTAGTAGACGTGTGCACCGGCAACCCTATGGAGAATGTAGCACAGTTATAGAAGGTGTGAATTTGTTTCATAAAATTTTACTCACTTGCGAGTGTGCACACCCACTCATTAAATGGCGTTTCGCAGGTGGGTTTGTGCCTCTCGCCTGCACTAATACCTCCGGCCCCAACCCCTCTCTCTCCCCCTCTGAAAGAAACCCCCCCCCCAAAAAAAAAAAAATAATAGGAAAAAATAAATACATGGTATGAGCGAAAGCAACGGCCGGTGTTTGAACCCACGGACGCGCGCGCGCCCCCCGGCGTGTAGAGTTCCCTCCCTCCCCAAGGTGGGCTCGCCCTGCTCGCCCTGCTCGCCCGCGGTCCTTGGCGGGCCCTGGGCGGAAGCGCCCTCTCCGGAAGGGTTTTAGGGGCCCTTCCGTCCACTCAGAGTGTCCAGCGAGGCCCCTGCCCGGCGTGGCGTGGCGTAGCGTGGCGGCGGTAGGGGGGGGGGGGAGTGTAATGTTTTGCGCGGGGGCTTCGCGCTGAGCCGCCCCGACCGGAGGATATCGGCGGTGGGCTCCCGAGGGGGCGCTCTCAGGTTGAAAGCCCTTTCAGGTCGCCCAGGAGCCTCGGGGATATTTATTTATATGTTTGTCCAAGATTTCCCTTTGATGTGGACCCCCGCCGCGCCGCTGCACCTACACTCTGCAAACGCATGGCATATCATCCAATCAGAAAGGTGCAGCCCCTTCCCCTGAAAAAAAAATAAAAATGATTTTTTGGGGCAAATAAGTAAAATTAACTTAATATCATTCCAATCAAGGTCCCTGTGCAAAATCGAACTATGAGTGACACATGTGGGAATGACCGTGTGGGCTGAGAGTGTGCGAATGAGCACTTCCTCTTGCGCAATATGACATAGCCACACTGAAAAAAAAGCATTCGCTATAGCAGACAAAAATTCGCTGTCCCCAAGCCAACGAATTTTATTAGTTGTTAAAGCGAATAATTTGCTGCGGCAGCAAAGTATTCGCTGAAATGGCTGACGCGTGCTCTGAAGCAGATATGTGGCGTTTCACTGGAGCAGGGTTCGCGTTGGCCACCTCAGCGAATACTTTGCCACCGCAGCAAATTATTCGCTTTGACAACTTATAAAATTCGTTGGCTCGGAGATAGCGAGTTTTTGTTTGCAACAACAGCGCATGCCTTTTTTTTTTTCAGTACAGAAGCTTTCCTGCTGATGTCTTAAAAATGCCACCTTCCTGGAAAGGAGTGATGTCACAGCAACTCTGTTGGCTAACCATACGCAATAACGTTTTCCATTCCATATCCTTAGCCGTGGTGTCTTTTCTCCGCGTTTGGCGATCGGATCGTGAGGTCCCTCTGTTCCCTCCGCCTACATCGTTCCAGATCGGGTGGCGCACGGTGCGGCCCTGCTAGCGCAGGGGCGGGGCGGGGCGGGGCGGGGCGGGGCGGGGCCCCCTCGGGGCACCTTGAGACCAAACACGAGAGATGTGGAGTTGTGGGCCACCTTTGGGACCTGGATCTCCCCCCACCACCCTTCTCTCTGTATCTCTCTCTCTCTCTCTCTCTCTCTCTCTCTCGCCCTCTCCTTCTTTTCCCTCTCTTTCACCTCTTGTCCTCCCACGCTCGCATGATCTCTCTGAGAGTGTGCGTGTAAGAGAGAGAGAGAGAGAGAGAGAGAGAGAGAGAGAGAGAGAGAGAGAGAGAGAGAGAGAGAGAGAGAGAGTAGAGAGTAGAGAGAGGGGGAGGAGATACAGAGAGGGAGGGAGGGAGAGAGAGAGAGAGAGAGAGAGAGAGAGAGAGAGAGAGAGAGAGAGAGAGAGAGAGAGAGAGAGAGAGAGAGGGGGGGGGGAGAGTCGGGCGCCGAGTTTGGTCGTGCCCAGGGGGGTTTGGGAGTGGCGGCGCGTGGCGCGCGCCCCTGGTCTTGTCACAATCCCTTGTCGAGGTGGGCGATACGACCTCGCGGTGCAGGAGGAGGAGGAGGAGGAGGAGGCCGTTGAGCTGAGGCGGACGGTGACTAATGGGCGTCCGCGTGCTGTCCCTCTCTCTCTCCCTACCTGACTGACGCGCTTGCGGACCTGTATTTATACACCTCAGCCCCGCGGGCAGCGCCGACGGACCGTTGTCGACGCTTTGACGTGTCGCGTGTCGCGTTGACAACCGCGCGGTCCAAAAAAAAAAAGTAATTTGATTAATGAAAAAGTTTTTCTTAGACCACCATACGTAAAAACTGGAAGAAATATCTTGTAGGTTTACAGTGAATTTTGAGTTTTGTAGGTTACGGTGTACGAGATTCGTTTTTAAATTTACAACCCGTTGTTGCTCGGGATTGAATTGAAAGGCGCGATAATTCACTGTTAAACCAAGTGTGCAATAATTGTTCCACACTGGAAAGTGTGCAACTTCACGTTTTTCACGTGAAAGTTTTCAACCCAACAGCGGTGCAATTGCAACTGCTCAACTCCACGGCTGTGCACTTGTGAGTGTCCAACGTGGCAGATTATGCACTGACTGAAAGATTGTCGTAGGTTTACGGGAAAACTTTCCACGAAGTGGAGTTGTAAAATTACGATCACTTATCGTAAAATTACAAGCAGTACCAACCGTCTTGAAATTCAATTACAAACAAAAATGGGCTGTCGTATATTTACAACATGTTTCATAAGTCGTAATTTACAAAATAAATCGTATATCTACGAACATATTTTTCAAAGTGACTTGCAAGTGTTCAACTACACCGGACAACACTTTCCTTGTTGACTCTTCCAAGTGTGCAACTGTCGAGTTGAACAATTACAAGTGTAAAAGTAGCGAGTTTAACACTCGATATTGCTCTACTCTGGTGTGAACACTTGTACATGTAAAACTGGGAGTTGCACACTTACAAAAGTTTAGCAGTTGCAAACTTGGTTTTACAGGGAAGTAGTGCTTGTAATTGTGTGATCTGCAGTTGTAATCGTACAACTCTGCTTCATGGAAAATTTTCCCGTAAATCTACAACCATTTTTTACAGCGAACGGCTCATGAGTTTGATCGTGTGCAAAAGTATTCACTGTCTCGTTTAGAGATGACTCGATAACATTTTGTGTTTGTTTCCATCCCAAAGGGAACTTATAAGTGAGGCTATGTAAAGATTGGGACTATTGTCCTAGCACGTGGCTTTTCTTGACGTCTCCCTGCAGCGTGGTAGCAGTGGCTGTTCCCGCACTGGGCAAGGTGACGTTATCGCTAACCTTTTGAATAGGCAGGGTCACGAGGCTGGCAAGCGATAAGCAGAAACCTTTTGATAACTTCGGACTGAACGTCTCAACCTGCTGGCTGTACACATTTTGACTTTCGCTCAGAGATTTTTTGTTTCTTTCTCACTGTCGTTGCATCAGTGGACGTTTATTGGCTCGAAAAGGCGCAGATGTACATTCAAATTGTAAGCATTTAACGCATACTTTGATTCTGCCCATGGATTCATCAAAGCATTTGATACAACGCGTGGTACCCTTATCGCTTTGTGGGTTGTGGTGAGAACACTGTTAAAAATCTTTTGTGATTTCTTTGCTCACTTGCTCGATACGAATCAACTGTGTAATCCTAACTCCTCTTCGTAGTACACATCGAGTATTTTGATATTTTATGTGAAAGTCATAGACTACTCGTGATTCTGCTTAAGTTAATCAATTTTTAATGACGAGGAAGAGTTGTGATTTCCCGATGCAAAGTTGTAATTTCTCGGGGGAAAATATAATAAAAGCAAAAAACACGAAGAGTTTTGGGAACCTTTTTCGCAACTAATACCTCGTGAATTTCCGAGGTTTTTATTTTTTAAAAGGGAACGTACTCGCTCTCTGTGCAACACAAATGCGTACCCGTTCGACCCAGATGAAGCGGGCTCATTAACCCCGCTACTCAAATAGATTGCCAGCCACTTGTGATTATCAGAACGTAATAACAGTGATATGTTGTGGAGGTTTCGATTCACTTTTTTTGTTTATTTGCCCGCTAAAATTTATTAAAACATGAGCACGAGATTTTTTGGTGATGTAGAAGAATTGTAAACTTCATAACAAAATAAAAGCATGTTCTCGAAATTAGTACATTCTTTATGCACTCAATTATTTAACAGCGTCCTTGTTTACCTTTTTAAAAAAAATTATTCTGTTAGAACTTGTTGTAGATTTAGGGGTAATTTTACAGGAAGTTGGCCAGTAAAGTTACTAGACCATACGCGTATCGACTTGATATTCAGTTACGAGCAAAGTTGGACTGTCGTAAATTTACAACACATTTTGTAAATCGTAATTTACAAAACGTAAATAGTAATTTACAAAATGTTTCCTAAATCTTAAAAGATTTCAGTGTGCATTTAAAGTATAAGTACAACCTAAAACAAAATATGTCCTGAATTTTCGCATCCTGTAACATGAAATCGCCTCCTGTTTCGCAGACATTCTAGGGGCAAGCTGATTCAAAACTATTTTTTCTTCTATAGAAGTACGCATTATACAAGGCCAACACTTCTTCGTAGCACAATATTTAGTGTTTTTCTACCTTAATCTGTAATTAGACTAGTCGCAACACTGCTGAAGTTTATCAATTTTTAATAACGAGACTTTTGAATTACGGGAAAACCGGGGGAAACGCAGGAAAAGTTCCGGAAACCTTTTTACAGATAATATTTCGTGAATTTCTTAGGCCATTTTATTATTCTTATTATTTCTAAATTATTCTTAAACTGTGAGAAATGTTGTGAATATCTCAAGATATTTTTTCGGGTGCTGGCTCGCGCTGGCGCCTGCACTTGCGCAGTCTTACTGACCTCAGATATGGTAGGCCTAACCCCTCGGAGACCGACCTCTATGTGTGTGTGTGTCTGAGTGGGTCCGCCAGTGAGTCCCCGACTCGACTCGACTCGCTGTGCGTTACCGTATCGTTACTGTGGCACGGCTGTGAGTGAATAACGCTTGTCGAACCGTCGGTGACCGTTTTTTTTCCTCTTTTCCCTGGTGACATTGTGGGCCATTGGTGACGCTAGCGACGCGTCATCGTCGTCCTCGGCAGTGATTCGCCTCTCTGAGTCATGGTGGAGTGGCGTGTTCTGAGCAACGCTCCAGATTCTGTTTGTTTGCAAACGCGGGCCGGATTTGAACCAGAGGTTGTTGCTCTAGAAAGCGTGTGGTGGTAGAAGAAACGTGTGTTTTTTTTCCCTTCTTAATCAGTGGAATTGGGGTGTGTCGAAGTCATGGCCAGCAGAAGGAAGGCGGTTCTCGTCCGCAAGCACATAGGTAAGCTCACCTGCAGCAGCTCGGTGCTGAGAGCACGGTATACGTCGCGCTATTACCTCGCTCGGACCCTGAAAAACCCCCACCCCATAAAAGAAAAGAAAACTTTCTCAAACCTTTTCATTTTGAACATTTGATTGGGACAGTAAAGCACGAAGAGCAGGAAGTGGACTTTGAAAACAAAAAATGTGTTTTTGAGTGTTTTGATTTAGACGTCAATAGTGTTGGAGATACACACCGCACCGTTTTGGTGTCATGGCCAATAATTTGGCTCGAACATAACTTCTGTACCAGAAATGGAATCCGAAAAAAATTCTGCTTCAGAAGACGCCCACCAAACAAAACAAAACAAAACAGTCAACATCCACATTTTCGTTTTTTAGGCAAATTAGATAAAAAAGTTTTTTTTTATTTTTTTTTATTTTTTTTTTTTTAAGAAAGAACTTATTTCTTACTCCCTCCCCCTACACACTTCGGTTTCAGTGTGGTGGTTTGGTTGCGGAACGCTCGTCACCAAAATCATAAATGTTTACTGGGATTTCGTCAAAAACCCATGAGGGTTTGGCGGGAATATAAGCAATTACTTTTGCAAAGATTTTTTTTTTTTAACCAGCGTATCCTTCTAGTCTAGCACCCGGCACGTTGTGGTGCGTCTTCAAGTACCACGTGAGTGTCCCAGCGCAAACGGCGTGTATAGCTTGAGGAGAGAGCGTGTGGGAGGGAGAGAGAGTGAGTTAGAGAGCGCGAGTCGGGGCTCAACAACTGCTGCCGGTGCGACAACACACTACACACAACTTGAGGGGGAAATTTGGCTGAGGAGACTTAACACCTCCTCTCCCTGCACTCCGGACGTGTCTCTGAGAGCGCGGCGGCGTAGCTGAGGGGCGTAACTGTCTCGCAGAGACTCTTTTGTGTCGTTTCGCCTTGTTTATTTATTCCGTACCCCCTCCCACCTCCTCCTCCCCTTCATTCACAACGGGAGCACAGAGGCGTTTCCACCCCCCCCCCTTTTCCCCCTTTTAGAATCATGCACCTGTTTGTTGCCAATTTTGCTTTGAAACAACTTGTAAAAATCAAAATTTAGAAAGATGAAAGAGAATCGGGACAACTAAAAGCAACTAAGAACCAAAGATTTAAAAAAAAAAAAAATACACTGGAAAAACAAAGTTGTGACGTAACACCTTTGCAGGGGTGTTAAAGGTTTAATGCCTTTGAAGGCATTAAACCCGCCGAAATGCATTAATTTTAAGACCTTATTTACGACATTTTAATGCCTTTCTAAAGGCATTAAACCTTCAACACTCCTGTAAAGGTGTTATAAGTCACCCCTTTGTTTTTCCAGTGAAATGATGAAAAATTCTCAAAGCTTACCATTTAAATCAAATACAGCGTTTCCACCCTAAATAAGAAAACTGGGTTTTAAAAGGGGTGACACGTCGGCGAATCGGTGATAACCGAGGTTTGCAAATCTCATATCTGCCGTCTCGTGACGATGCAGTGGCGACGGCTCTCTGAAGTTGTTCTGCCCCTGCTGGCCGTGGTCGCTAACCGGCTGCGCCGGCATTTTCACAGGGAAACAAATTTTTGTAGGACGTAATGTTGTTTTGAATTTATGAATGGTGAGTGTGCGCGTCTCGGCGCTGCGCTACGCGCGGTGTGAACGTGCCGCCCAGGCCAGGATGGAGTAATCCGTTTGGCGGCGTGGTGCGGTGTTAGTACTGCCGAGAGATTTAAACTGTATTAGCTTACTCTCTCTCTGTTCTCTCTTACTCTCTCTCTTTCTCACACCCTCGCCCTCGACTGTGCCCTGTGTCACCTCCCTTGTTCTCCTTCAGGGGCTATATTTCACGCCCACCTGCGCTACGCGCTGCTGTGCTGTCGAGGGAGGGAGCGGGTCAGAGAGAGAGAGAGAGAGAGAGAGAGAGAGAGAGAGAGAGAGAGAGAGAGAGTCACGTGATGGCACGCCCCTCGGAGTCGCTGTTGCGTTCCATGTTGTGGAAGTGCCACAACAGCCCTGTGTAGCCTGGAGGGCAGAAATCTTTGTTCGTTTTACGACCCCCCAGATTTCACCAGAAAATACCCCCCTCCCTTTACCCCCTGCTGCTTATACGCGGAGGTAATACCCGAGTGACACGGTTTTTTTTTTTCCACTCTCCTTGAGTTTCACCCCTCTATCTCTTCATTTCTCTCTCGTTGTCTTTCCCTTCCCCCCTTTTGCAGCGAGCATAACATGTCCGTTATGCGGGTCATTTTTGAAGTTCCCGCGCGCGAGCTCCTGCGCGCGCCCCACCAGCGCCTTCTAATTTGATTTTGTCTTCCTGCTTATATAAATGGAGAAACTTTGTTAGGCGGCGGTGGGTCCGGGCCCGGGACCTCGCAGGCCCTTCTAGCCCGTGCCGCCTCGCATGGATCCCGGTTCTGCCTGGGGTTTCGTACGGTTTTTCCGACGTCTCTCTCTCTCTCTCTCTCTCTCTCTCTCTCTCTCTCTCTCTCTCTCTCTCTCTCTCTCTCTCTCTCTCTCAGTGTGTGTTTGTCGCCCAGGGGGGTTAGGTTGGCGGCTGTGACGCTGGTTTTCCCTCCGTTGGTCTCATTCCGCGGGGACAGGAGGCCTCCATCACACCGGTGTGGAACGAGCTGGAGATGAAGAAGAAGAGGAAGAAGGAGGAAGAGGAGGAGGGGGACGGGGAGGGAGGTGAGGTATACCGCCCTGGAATGAGCAATATGAGGTGTTGGGCCCCGCGGGGCTGAGGGGCGTCCGGGGTCGCCCAAGGTGTAGGAGGACCTTGTGGTGGCGGCGGGGTGGGGTGGTGGGGTGGGGTGGGGCGGGGCGGGGCGGGGCGGGGCGGGGCCTCTCCGGGGAAATGATGCGGCCGCTCGCCGAAAAATGAGCGCCGTGCTACGGGGACCGAAATTAATTTGGTTATTGGCGAGGGGCGTTCCTATCCGATTTACTGCGGTGTCGCGGCGCCTCCACCGTGCCGCCGCCACGCCCCGCCGCACCCCAGCCTCGTGAACACTGTGTCGTAGAGGCCGGGGAGAGCGTCCCGTCTTCGTCGTCCTGGCCTTGGTTGTCTCGTTCTCGCACGGTAAGTCGTCCTAGCATGCGCGGATCCAGGGGCGACAGGCCTTTTGCAGGCTCCTCGATAGCCGCCTGAAAGGTAGGATAAAAGTAGTACTTTGCCCCTGTAAGTAGGCGAAAAGTACTACTTTGCCCCCCCCCCCCCAAAGGCTGGCTCTGGATCCGCCACTGCGTCCTCGCGGAGGGTCGTCCTAGCTGAGAGTCGTCCTCGACGTGGGTCGTCGTCGCAGAGGGTCGTCCTCGGCCAGGGTCATCCTCGCGGAGGATCTTCCTCCTAAAGGGCCACCCTCGCGGAGGGTCGTCCTCCCCGTATTCCCGCTGCCCGTTGCGCCCCGCTCCGTTGCGCCGTCCTTTCGTTGACGTTCCGCTTCCCCTCCCTCTTGTGCGTGTTTTTGACGAAACCAATCTCGCCCCTCCCGTCCCTCCCCTTGGTGCGCGCGGCGCGGTGCGGGGTCGCGGGTCGGCCCGCACCTTAAAAAGGCACTAGGCGGTCCTAAGGCCGCAGTAGCGCGACCCTTATTGCCGACTTAAGGGTCGTTGTTGCCTCCCCCTCCACCCGCCCCCGCCGGCTGGAGCAGTGTGGTACACGGCCAACAACAGGTGTGCCCCGCCCCGCCACGCCACGCCACGCCCCGCCCCGCCCCGCCCCGCCCCGCCCCGCCCGCACCTGCGCCACGGCCACGCCGCCGGCGGACTCTCTGACAAAGAAGAGAATGAAAATTGCCACCTTTTGCGATTTTTTGAGCTTTACGCACGCACCGTATATTTTCTTTTACCGTGGTGGTAACAACGCACTTGCTGAAGAGGTTGAGTCTGGAGTCATCTTCTGAATGCGGGTGGTATCCCAAGCAAATCATGTTGTTCACTCGGTCAGATACGACTACGACTTTAGATATGGATGGCGAAACATCACATTTGTTTGAGAGTTTATGAAGTTGAGGTTTCTTAAAAAAACAAAAAAAAAAATCAGAAATATATTAATAAGCCTCTAAAAACTCCCGATCTTTCGTATTCAAATTCATTTTTGACCCACTCTAATTTTTTCCCGCTCCATTTTTCTTAGCACCGTGCCGCAAACATGCTTGACTCGCTCAGCTCACCCCTCCAGGTGCTGACTTGAGTTTGTGCGTGCGGGACTGATGTTACACCAATATGAATTAATATTACCGATAATACCTTTCATATCACATCGGTATGGAGGTAGATTTTGTCTCATGAGGATGAGACAAACAAATGAATGACGAGGTACGTTCTAACGCGTTTTAGGGGCTCTAAAACGCGTTTAGAACGTACCTCGTCATTCATTTGTTTGCCTCATCCTCATGGGACTAAATCCACATTTACTCTCATTTTTCAGAAATATCACATCACTATTACCCACATTAACTGCAATATTACAATAATATTACTCTAATATTACTAATAATACCAATAGTCCTCCGTACATGGCTGAATAATTCAGTCGACGATCCCTCGGGTGCCGATCGACGATCCTTGCTTGGCTGGACGTCTCTTCTCCATCCCTATGGCACTCTCGCGTTCCCGGACCCCAATGTCGGCCTTCCCTCTCTGGACCAGAGGTGACTCCGGCCGCAGCCGCCCCCGTGATGACGTGAGGGACCGGGGGCCGCAGGAGCACAAGAAGAAGAAGAAGAAGACCCTCCTAATCCTCTACACAAGTTAGGTGCGGGGCGGCCCGGTGAGCCGGTAGGGCAATAAAGAAGCCACTACACGCCAGCGGCGTCGCGAACCTCTGCGGCGGGACCGCTCCGGGACACGGCAGAGGTCGTAAGGTGAGAGGGAGAAAGAGAGATGGAGCGCGAGAGAGAGAAAGAGAGAAAGCGAGACGGGGCCCAAGAGGGATGGCCTGGAGGTGCCGCTGCTGGAAACTTACCTCCGCAGCCCGCAGTAGTGTCATCAACTTTCCGTCGTCCCCCTCTCTCTCTCTCTCTCTCTCTCTCTCTCTCTCTCACACTGCCTGACTCCCTTCCCTGCCTCCCTCTCATTTTCACGCCCGCAGCGTGCCACGTGCAAACGCCTAGTTGCGACATTGTATTTTTGCTTACTTGCCTGCGCGCTGCCCCCACTCCCCTTTGCCCTTCCTGGTTTCAGTCGCCAAACATCCGCGGGCAGGGAGTAGACTTTGCGCGGTGAGCTTAGCTCTGCTGGGCCTGGCCCTCCCCCACGCAACTGTTCACGAGGCGGGCATTTTTGTTGGCCTGTGTGGAAAGGTGATTTGGTGAATGCGCAATACCACGACGCTCCTTTACAACTAATTTGAGGGGGGGGGGAATGTACAGCTTACTTTGCTCTTCAAATTGTTGGCAATGACTTCCACAACCTCTTTATTTTGTCCTCCCTAAGAGAGCCTATTGCTTTCGCCGGAAAGCTTCTATCGCTTCTATATTCTTCTTGACGACAGCCCATTATGGTCGCAGCTGATCGTGTCCAAGCTATATGATCACAGTGAAAAATATGTCTATTAAAAATACATATTTATTTTAATTTGGCGCATCTTATGCGCTGACTGTCGAGTAGTGAAAGTAGAATTCAAGTTACTTTACTAGACTGTACCACTCCATTTTGCTGTGGTCCCAGTGCTGAGACGCCTTTCCCCTGTAATTTTGTATAGTTCCTGTCTGTGAAATTGCTAGTGAGAGAAAGAGGGAGAGAGACAGAGAGAGAAAGAGGGAGGCATGGGTGCGTGCGAGGGCCGGGCCTCGCGGCAAAGGAAGCTCTAAAGCACCCTTTGATATGGTGACAGGTGGCAAACGGGTCGCTCTGTGTGCGCCGTAGGGGTGAGGAGAAAGGGGGGAGGGGGGGGGGTCGTTTTACGCGGCCGGGGTGGCTGTACAGAACGCTACTCTTCAGGGATGGGCTGCTGCCAGAGAGAGAGAGAGAGAGAAAGAGAGTGAGAGAGTGAGAGAGAGAGAGAGAAGGAGAGAGACAGAGAGGGGACGAGGATGCGTTGGTTGGTAGTACTGTATATTTCCGCCGCGACGTTTACTTCGGCCTGCAGGCGTGCCAATCCCCCGACCGATTTGAAATACGACTCGGTGGCCGATGGTCCTAAGGTCTGTTCTGTCGCGAGCGCCGCTAGTTTAGCCGCCAGGTTGTCGCCGGCTGTCGCCGTCCGGGTTTAACACGAGGTGGGTCAATATACTGTTGGCACGCGTGGCCGCCGGCCCGGCCCGCGCCTCAGACGGAGGCTAGCTGCTTGGCTTAGGATTTCATTGCTCTTCTTATATTCAGTCGGCGGAAAAACGGATCGGAACAGAATTATCTCCCTCAGGCTTTCCATATTTTAGGATTTAATTTCTGGTTGTAATTTTTGGAGTGGCTACCCTTGCTTTGCGGGTTTTGTACATTCCGAAAGGGTATGGAGCTCCATTTTTGCACATTGTATTGAACAAATAAAAGTGTTTTTTGCAGATTTTTGCTTGGAATATCTCACTCTTGAAGAGGCAGGAACCTCACTTTCCCACAAGTGTATGATATTGACGGACTTCGTTTTCTGTTTTGTTTTTTTTTCTCCCACTTTGCAAAATATTCCCCCGTCAAAAAATCCTTTAAAACCGAAGGTCGTCATCCTGATTTTTTCCGATTTCGATACTAGTGTTTCGGGGGCGCGGGTGACGCGGCCGGGCCGTCCCCATGCACGCAGCGCTCACCTCCTCCGCAAATAGCCCTGCACAGTGGTACCAACATCCCGTGTCGAACGGCGCCGTCGGCAACATTGAATGACCCGCGGCCGCTTGCAGCGGGGGTCGTCAAACGGGCCCGCTGCGTGTGTTGGCAACACTTGTCAACACGTTCCGCGGTGCAGACGTGACGCGCGCCGTGCGCAAACTTTTATTTTCGGCAGGTTGGTACACATAAGCAGAGCCAGCAGCGAGACGCCGCCCGCGCCTCGGCGCCACCGGAAATTAGTCTTCTCGGTTATGGGTGGCGTGGCGAGCACGGGGTGCTAGGCCCCTAGCTGGCTGTACGCCCTTCGTCGATCAGTGGAGAAATTGCATCAAGCTTTTTTTTAATTTTGTAGCAGATGGTTCTAAAGTTATAAACCTGCTTTTATTCGAGTACTTTTACTCATGATCTTGACATTGGCGCTTTGTGAGAGCGAGGGCAAGGTAGGGATCTGGGTAAGCTTCTCCCCTTCCCCCAGCTAGGCATATTTGTGAAGTCCTGGGAGAAGGAGGCGGGGCCGGCATCTGGGTCAGTAGTGAGGCCTTGTCGTAACGCAACAGCGACCTGTCAGTTTTTCTACTGATGTAGCACAATATTACATGAACAAGTACTTAGCGTTAAAGTTTTTTTTTTTCTTTTTCTATTTTCATTTTTACCTACGTGGTCAGCTAGACAGGTCGTCAGGAGTGCTGACATTCTGGAAGTATAGTGCACATCAGATGAATTCATTCAATGTTGCGTCACAGTCCTTGTAATGTTGTGTCACACCAGTTTGAACGCGAATCGAGGCTGAAGGACTGCAACTGCAAGCGTAACCGATTCACGTTAAAGCGAATGAGACACAACATTTCAACGAGACACGATTCGCATCCAAACAAATGTGACGTCGTATTCCTTGTGTAACTTTGATTCCTACTTACGCGGGTACCGGGTGTCCCAGAGTCTACACGGCAGTGTTGCGGTATTGCATACTCGCCAGAGCTACAGGGGCTATGGCGCCTTACGGCCGGAGTGGGTAGGCAGACCCGCAACACTGCCGTGTGTTCTCTGGGACACCTGGTAGGTATATTGTATTTTGTTTTTTCACTTATCACTATGGATTGCTAAAGTGTGCGGACGTAAGTAGTTCCCCATACACTCCAACGTGTCGCTCAAACACATGTCAGCCTTAAATTTCAAAAGATAAAGAAATAGACGAAGAAAAGATGACATTTTCCGCATTGACCGAGTGCAGTTTCCAGAACGTCTGACCGCTCGCTCGCTCGCGCACGCTCCGGCCGGTATGGGGTTGGCAGCACTGCCGGCCCTCCGTGATGAGGTGTTGTTGGCGGGACTGATGAGGCGCGAGAGCTTAGCGTGGCGGGGCGTGGCGGGGCGTGGCGGGGCGCGGCGGCGACGTAATACCTTGTGAGGGAAGGTGAGTGATGCGAAGCTCCCCCGATAGCGAGCCGGGCGCCATTAGCAGGGGCCTTATCAAAGGGGAAAGGAAGGGCAGGATAGGGGGTTGGGTGAGAGGGGTGGGGGGGGGAATAGAAGAGGAAGAAGGGGGGGGGGGGCAAGGGGGAGGGGGATAGGAGGTCGTCCGCGCCCAGGAGGAGCTCCCGCCGTCACATCCTCGACTGCACAGGGAAATCCTCGATATACGTAATGAGGGATATTCTGGAGGAGGTAACCCCCTCCTCCGCAGTTCCACACCCACACTGTGACAACCCAGGTGTGTGAATGTAGCACATTTGGCAGGTGCGTGAAATTTTGTAGGCATTTTGCATTTTTTATGGTGGGAAAAGTCTACAGAAAAAAAAATTTCCACACTTTCAACTGTGTATAGCACCAACACTTTTATACATCTACGAGTATGTGATACAAGTGGTGTGTGATTGTGTGACACATATTGATGATCATGTGACACGAACACATTTTGAAGTGTGACGCAACATTTTCGATTGCGTGACGCTGCACTTATACAAAAGTGTGACACGCATTCCTTAAAGTGTATGACACACTAAAAGTGTACGACACACCCCTTAAAGTGTATGACAAACACCCACAAGTGTGCGACACATTTACAAGTGTGTCTCTCACGCATTTTACGCGATTTCGGGACACCCTCTTTACAAGTGTGCGACACATTTACACATTTACAAGAGTGTTGGTTTTCCAGCCACCGGCGACGTGGCGCGCCTGCCTCGAGCAGCCCGCCTGCGCCTGCTCTCGTCTCCTCCTCTCGGCTCCAGGCCTCCGGGCGGGGCGGGGCGGGGCGGGGCGGCCTCCAGGAGCCTAGCGGCGGCCGGGCCCCGGGCGGGCCCCACTCTGCCACTGTCACGTCGACGTGAATAGGTAGCTGATTGATGTCCTCCTTAATCACTACGGCTCCGCGCCGTTGTCTACACACCCCGCGTCTCCCCTGAGCGCGCGCGCTCCCGCGTCGGTCGCGATACGTCCCCGCCCCGGCGTGTCGAGAAGGTGATACGGTGATTACGCCCTGTTAATTCTCCACCCCCTTCGCTCTCTCTCTCTCTCTCTCTCTCTCTCTCTCTCTCTCTCTCTCTCTCTCTCCCCTCATGTTTTCTCTATGTCTTGCTCGCTCCCACCCCACCCCACCCCCTCGCGTCTCTCTCGCAATGTACAACCACCATCTTGATTTTTGGCGGTGTCGGTGACCCCGGTGGAGCCGGTGTGTCGCGGTAGGGGAGCGTGGGCGCCTCTACTGTACATCCCCGTGTGGCGCAGGGAGAGTGAGAGAGAGAAAGAGCGAGAGAGAGAGAGAGAGAGAGCGAGAGATAGCGAGAGAGCGGAGGGCTTCCGGGGAAGCTGCACGGAGAGGCAGTATATTAGCCACTTGTACTCTCGCAGAAGTGCCCTCTGCTCGCACACCTCCACACAACCCGTCTTCTTTTCCTCCCCCTCTCTCCATCCGCTCTCTCTCTCTCTCTCTCTCTCTCTCTCTCTCTCTCTCTCTCTCTCTCTCTCTCTCTCTCTCTCTCTCTCTCTCTCTCTCTTCCTCTCGCTCTCTCCCCGTGCCACCGCAGAGCCTGGGGTGGAACCGTTTCACCCTGAACTCGTGTCAAATTTATAAGCTGCAGGGCGGTGGTGCGGTGGCCCGCTCCGCCCTCGGAGTGGCCCCGCCCCGCCCCGCCCCGCCCCGCCCCGCCCCGCCCCGCCCCGCCCCTCCCCGGGTCTGACTGGGGAGAGAGTCGATACGGTGAGCGTTGTCGCCCGGTGAGCCCTCTGCATCCCCGGGTTATCTCCCATCCCCTCTCTTGGAGTACCGAACCACTTGAAATTTCGATGACGGCCCAAGGTCGTGCTAGCTTCTCACTGAATGCGCCTGCTAGGTAAGACTGGGACGATCTGATTGCTATTAAAGGCGTTGGCAAGGTGCTGCTTCATGTTGCGTGTTTCCATCAAGTAAAATTGATCAAGTTGACACGCGTAGGGCTTTAATATTTTTTAATTCGATTTGATGAAAAATCCTTTTCTTACAGGTAGGACACTAAAAAGTTTTTACTGCCAGATTAGTAACTACATGCTGTCATAAGTCATGAAGAAATTTCTTTTAGTATTACGAAACGTATTTCTAGTATTACAAAATGTTCTGTCTAGTATTATAATTGCGGCGAAATTAAGTACTATACGAAAACGTTTAGTATCACGAGGAAATTTTTTTATTTATACTAAAGAATTTCTTAATAACTTATGACAGCTCAAAACGTTTAGTAGTTTCTAAGCAAATTTGGTAGTAAAAACTTGAGAGTGTAGCCTTTTTTCGAAACGGGCGAACTACCTTGACGGTTGCCTCCGGGTAAAGACGGCCACAAGGTCTAACAAATATGTATGTGTTGTGTAAAGTGATCATTGCGGTGGGAAAGCCCCTTTTTTCCTGGCCCCGCTTCTTGGTGACCCATCCGCGGGGGCGGCTCGGGGGCGGCGCGGGGGCGGCGCGGGGGCGGCAACGGGGGCGGCACGCGCGGAGGCGAGCTCGGGGACCACGTCGGCGGCGCACAAATCCGCGTCGCATTATCAGGGCTAACCCTCTCGACCCCGTATTCCTCCCAGGGGCGGCGGGCGGGACCTGGAGGAGGGTGAGTGCCCGGCCCGCCCCGCCCCGCCCCGCCCCCACGGGGCCAGGGCCCTGTCACCTTCCCCCTTTCCCACTTCTAAATCCACTTGCAATGAATCTTGCACACCAGCCTCGCCACCTGCTCCCTGCGCCGCACGCCCCCGCCACGCCCCGCCACGCCCTGCCCCGACGACACGGTTGTGGGGGGGAGGAGGGGGGAGCGGGGGTTGATGATCAGGGGCTGGAATTTACCGCGGTGTCGTCACATGAATATCATCGCCTCTGAGCGCCCATACTTTCATGGTGCGCGCTTCTACTTTGTCAAAAGTAATACCACGTTATCCATTTTTTAATTTTTTTTATTTCTTTTACTTGCGTGTGATGCAAATTATGTGGAATGTAACAGGAGGAGAACTCGTGATGAAGCTTAAAAATCGTTTCCAATACTCTAACGAATGATATCGCAGAACTTGTAAAAATAGACTGCGCTTTTGAGTGTGCAAACAGGTGCAGCCTAGTTCCACTTCGACAACCACATGTACTCCGCGCTCCCTTCCAGTACAACATACGGAGGGAGGGGAGGGGTGGGGTGAGTGTGGGAGGGAAGAAGTAATCCCAGGGCTTGTTATGAAGTTGCCGTGAGTCCACCTGGTGCCCTATGCCTGTGAATAGACTCGCAGGGCGGCGTGGGACGGGGCTGAGCGCGGCAGGGCGAGGCAGGCTGTACCCCACCCTGACCTCTCCTCACCTCCCCCGTAACTGATGTACGGTACGTGAGCGAGAGAGAGAGAGAGAGAGAGAGAGAGAGAGAGAGAGAGAGAGAGAGAGAGAGAGAGAGAGAGAGAGAGAGAGAGAGAGAGAGAGAGAATACTCTTGGTCCAATATTTGAAGTACCACACTCCTCCGCTAGTTTCTCTTCATTCCGAACACAGTGCCAACACTTTTTAGTGGCTTCCCTTCCGCTCCTTTCTCCTCTCTCCTTTGCTGTTTCTCTATCTCTCTCTCTCGCTCATTTCTCATCGCCCTCTTGCTCTCTCTCTCTCTCTCTCTCTCTCTCTCTCTCCCTCTCTCCCCCACCCCCTCTTCCGCGCCACCGGTTCCCTCAGCGAGGTGTAGGTGGGGTAAGGTGGTGGGCGGACCCAATCACAGTCCTGATATGAAGCGCGCTGGGGACACCTGTGACCTGGCCCCGCCCCGCCCCGCCCCGCCCCGCCCCGCCCCGCCCCCGTCGTGCGCCCCTCACCGTTCACCTCTTTGACAACTCCCACGCAGTCGGTCCTCACTTTATCACCATTCCACTTCCTCTGCCACTCTACGGCTCCACAATTTATTTCGCTCCGGTCTGGAAAGGGGGCGCCTGGTGGGGTGGGGCGGGGCGGGGCGGGGCGGGGCGGGGCGGGAGCTTTGTCTCCACACCGCGCGCACCGGCTGGTTCCACCGCGCGTCCGTAACCAGAGACCCCCGCTTTCTTCTGGTGAACACCGTTAAATCAAGTGTAGGATTGTTTTTTATTTACTAGTGTATAAGAGCGAGGATGAAGGAACTCTGAATTTTGGTGTGCAAATTTGGGTGGGGCCCGTCTTGCCTAGACCGTTTTCTTCTAAACAGGTCATTTCTCTCCTTAGATGTAGTTGGTCTCTTTTCTTCTAATGAGTCATTTTTCTTCTAAACATTTTTCTCCTAAACATTTTTCTCCTAAGCATTTTTACACTGCTTTTCGCTTAAAATGCACTGCTGTTGTTAAAAGAGCTATACCTGCTATGATTATGTCTGTCTGTGTGTCTGTCTGTCAGTCTGTACGTCCGTCCATCAGTCTGTCTGTCTGAATGACGAGTTGTGCAATATTGCACCATGCCAGCCCATATTGTACATAGGCTACGATAGTCTGTAGTTATATGAGACATTTATGGTTAGGTTAGATACGGTAAGGCTTAAATAGGGTAGATGGACATTATAGCACCAAATAATCCCTAATCTACTGCAACTTAAGATAACCTATCCTTACGAACGGAGCGTGGTTTAGCTGATTAATCAGAGTAAACGTTTGCAATAAGGTATTTAATGGATATAGTGTCCTGCCCACTTGTAGCATCGAAACCAATGCCGTTACAAATATCGACCTAACCTATCCCCTTATCGCTGTCCTCGACCTACTTTGCACGTCGCCTCTATGACGAGTTGTGCAATATTGCACCAAGCCAACACATTGTACGTAGGTTACGACAGTCTAGAGTTATATGACATTATTTATGGTTAGGTTAGATGCGGTTAGGCTTCATTAGGGAAGATTAGCATTGTAGGGCCAAAGAATCTGAAATCTACCGTAACCTAAGATAACCTAACCTAACGAACATAGCGTGATTTAGCCGATGGCGCGCGAACCCTAGCAGAGTAAACGTTTGCAGTAAGGTGTTGAGTGGATTATGTCCACCTCACATGTAGCATCGGGACCTATGTCGTTTCACATAACCCCCCCCCTTTTTTTTTACCCCTGTCCTAAACCTGTTCACGTCGACTCTATGACGAGTAGTGCAATATTGCACCAAGCCAACACATTGTACGTAGGTTACGATTGTGTAGAATTGAATGAGAAATTTATGGTTAGGTTAGATACGGTTACGCTTCATTTGGGAACATTAGCATTATAATACCAAAGAATCTGAAACCTACTGAAACGAAGATAACCTAACCTAACGAACGTAGCGCGATTTGACGGTGGCCCCGCGAACCCTATTAGAGTAAACGTTTGCAATAATAAGGTATTGAATTGATAATGGACGCCTCACTTATAGCATCGAAACAGCAATGCCGTTTCAATAAATATCCCCCCCTCCCTTAAACCTGTCCTCAACCTATTTCAAGTCGACTTTATGACAAGTAGTGCAATATTGCACCAAGCCAACACATTGTACGTAAGTTACAATAGTCAGGAATTGTATGAGATATTTATGGTTAGGTTAGATGCGGTAAGGCTTAAATAGGGTAGATGGACATTATAGCACCAAAGAATCCCTAACCTACCGCAACTTAAGATAACCTAACCTAACGAACATAGCGTGATTTAGCCGATGGCGCGCGAACCCTAGCAGAGTAAACGTTTGCAATGAAGTATTGGATGAATAATTTCCGCTGCACATGTAGCACCGAAACCAAATGCCGTTTCAAATATCGGCTCAAAATCTCTGTCCTTGATCTATTTCACGTCGACTCTATGACGAGTATGCATGCAATATTGCACCAAGTCTTCGCATAACTCCTTGTGGTATCACCCATATGAAAAAGATTCCGCGCGAACTTCGCGTACCACCCCCGCGAACCTGCGACAGGAAGCGAAACCACGAAGGAGATCCGCAGGCCACGCGAACCGCGACCGCACCAATCACCTCAACTCGCGACGCGCGGCCGCGGCTCGCGGTCCGCGAGTCCTCCCCCGCGGTTCCGCGAATATCCTCGCGATCGCGCATCCCTCACTGTTATTCAATTACTGTGACGTCACATTCTTTTTCATGTGAAGACTGTCACATTCCTTTTAATATTAATGTCACATTCTTTTGAATGTGACTATAAAATTTAGTCCGCATATTTTGGCCGATTCACATTGAAAAGAATGTGACACTACATTTTAAACAATGTGACACTTTTCACATGAAAAAGAACGTGACGTCACAGGAATTGAATAACAGTGCTTTCGCGGTTGTCCTGAGGGGTTGCGCGGACTCCCAGTCTCGCGGTCCAAGACGCGCAAGACACCGCGAGATCTCGAAGCCGAAGGCACTGAGTGGGGGCATTTCGGGAGCAATCGGGAGCCGAATGGCTTTCATTGCTCTCCTCGCACTACCTCATTCTTTGGGGCTTGGGGCTGTTCAGTAGCTACCAATAACCCCCTCTCTTCCAAGCGCGGACTCTCAGCACAGCACAGCAGGCTGATTCCGCAAGGCGGTTTCGTCGCTCTGTCCTAGTCACACTCATGGGGCGACGCCATAGGGAGCAAGAGAGAGGACACCTGATAGGCTACTCTAACCGATTTTTGCGGAAGCAGAGCAGTGCAGAGCAACGTCCCCGCTGGGAAGACTAACGACGCGACGCTCGTTGCGATCTTCGGCCGTCTCCGTCTAACCTCTTTTCCCCGGTCGCCTCCGGCTAAGCCGGCTTCTCCAACCAACCAGTACTCCACCGCCTGCGCATCAGACGGCGGCAAACCCGTAGTACACTCCTACTCGACAGGTTGCATACCCCAGGCCACTTGTGTCACCTACGCAGCATGCTCCCGGCGCGCGGGGACAGGGACAAACTGCAAGCTAGAAGTCCCTCTAGGACTACCAAATCTGCCTGCACCGCACTCTGCTTCGCCTTCTAGGTGACTCTGGCCTGACTCGGGCTCAGCCCGGGTCGCGCCCGGAGCGTGTAAAGTTAAGTACGCGTGAGCGTTCACGTGAGGTGAGCGCTCACGTGAGGTGAGCGCTCACGTGAGAGATGTGCTGGGCCTTATACTGAGCGAAATTGCCAATTTCTTTTTGAAGAATTGCAATCTCCGTACTCTCGCCTTTCCAAAAATGTACGGGTTTGTCGATTTTCAGGCCATTTCTCTTCGAATAGGGCGCCTATCTCCTTCGCACTCCCACGCTCATCTCACGTGAGCGCTCACGCGTGCATAACTTATACTAAGCGGAATGATCTGAAAATTGAGAAACCCATACATTTTTGAAAAGGGGAGCGTTCGGAGAATGCAATTCTTCAAACCTGTTAGCAAGTGCCTGGCCTGTGCCCGAGTCCTGCCTGGGTGTGGCCGCCCTGTTGCCCGGACGGTCCTGGCTTTTGCCATGAATCTTTTTCATAGGGGCAGCACTATGCTTCACCCATTTTCACATCTCCGCGAATGCTCGCATGCCCTAACCGTGACAGCTGCGCCGTTCTTCGAACTTTCGCGGTGTCGGTGGATCCCAGCCCCTCCGGACGGACGCAGGTGTCCGGAGGTCAACAGCAGGTAAGAGGCGACGCTGAGTAGCGTGAAGCACAAACTTCAAATTCCGGAAAGCTCATATTTGGTCTCTTAGCGAATACGAAAGCTACACTGTTATTTTTCTGAAAAAAGACACAACAGTTACAAGCAACTCTTTCGGAGTAAAATCAAACAAAACAGTATTATTTGTTTTGAATCGTTGGTTACGCCTCTCCCATATAATTTTTGTTTAGTCGACAAACACGTATTTTTAAAATTTTGTTTTCATGGTGTATTTACTGGTATAGTGTCGGCAAAGACCCAGGGTACACGTTCTCACTCACTCATCGAAATGTTTTCGAAAACGGCCAGACCGATTTTGAAGTTGAAAACATCGTTGGATGCGCCTCGTCTGCAATTGAAAAGTGAAAAAATAGCTAAAGAACGCATTTCCCACTCCTCCGGGAAAATCGGGAAAAAGGAAGGAAATCGAAAAACGGGGGTCGCCTGAAGGCCCGCGGGGGTGGGGTCTCGGGGGTGGCGGAGGCCCCCCCCCCTCCCCCCGCCCAGCGAGCGGGCAGCGCGAGTCTCATATATTTTTATAAGGTCGCTCCCAACATGGGTATTTCGTCTGCGAGGGCGATCTGAGGGTTCCCTGGCTTAGCCGAGCCAGGTAGCAGAACTGTATCCTGATTTCAGTTTAGGCACCGTGGTTGCCTAAACAACACTGCCAGAAAAAAACTACGGAAAGTACTTTTAATTTTTTCACAGTACTCCTCCGTACTTCAAACGAACCACAGTGATCTCCGTCTTTTGACTACGGAAGCAAGGGGGCAACCACTCGTGAAATCCTGTGTACAAACCCTCGGAAATCTCGTTGAAATCTTCCGAAATCTAGATGAAATCCTACGAAATCTAACTGAGAAATCTCAAGAAATATAAAAAATCTCACAGAAATAAGTGAAATCTCATGAAACCCTGAGAAATCCCATGAAACCTCGTGAAATCTTTTAGAATTTTGTGGAATTCGGTATATATTTGTGAAATGTACCCGAATGTACCATATGAAATCTTTACAAAATCCGGAGAAATCTTTACGCAATCTAGAGAAATCCCATATCATTAGAAATCCTGTATACACAAGGATGGGGAGTGGTTGCCCCCGCGTACGGAAGTCTTCCGTCATTTTTCTGATAAGCTCTTCGTATGGTGCCTTTGAATTGGCAAGAATCTCGACAAAGTTCAGCCCTAAATTGGTTGAGGTCCTGCTCTAAATGCATACCATTTGTCAGGCTAAATTGACGTGAAATTTAAACAGTCAAAACAGCATGTAAAGTAGCTGGCACCATACGGAGAGCTTATCAGAAAAATGACGGAAGACTTCCGTAGTCAAAAGACGGAGATCACTGTGGTTTTAAGTACGGAGGAGTACTGTGAAAAAATTAACAGTACTTTCCGTAGTTTTATCTGGCAGTGAAAGAAAGGCGGCGCGCAGCTTTGGTTACCCTGCCTCTACGGCGCATGCAGGACCGTGGTAAGCGCGGACATAGAGTGTTTGACGCGAAAGGAGCTGGGCCTTTCCTGCTTGATCTTTTGATCTGCTCAGCCAATTTTGGCAATCGTCGATCCCTTGAGGTCCCAGATGACATCCGCGAATAGAAACTCATTAACGATTTGTTTTAGTGCAGAATCAGAAATTAATAGTAGAGAGTTAACCAACTTAAAAAACAATCACAGTTGTCTAGTTATGCTCAAAAATATACGTGCAAAAATATGGCCAGATCGGCGTAAAGGTGTCCATCCAGTGGCGGGCCATTTCATTGTAAGGCCACCCTGAGCATGACGCCGGTTCGGGAACTGGCCCTGGGGTGCCCTGGGGTGCAGTGAGCAGTGCAGGGCAGGGTGAAGGCAGGAGGGTGATTCCGCACAATGGTTTTGTCGCTCTGTCCTTGCGTCGCGCTCATCGGGCACGGCCATAAGGAGCAAGAGAAAGAATACTACAAAACGGTGTTCGGACTCACCTCGCAGGGGTGAGGTTTTCGAGGTTTTCCAGGGCTGCCACAACTCTGGGAAACCTTGAAAACTCGGGAGTAAAAATCGTATGAGGGAAATCAGGAAAAACTTAGGGAAAATAAAAAAAATCAGGGAAAATTCTGAGAAACGTTGGTTATTTGTTGAAACATTCACGGAACACGAATTTTAGCCAAAATACAAGTGTTTTGCTTCACACCAGTAAAATAAACTACAGTAAAGGCTGGCATAATAATTAAGTGGATTTGCTGTAGTTTTTTTATTTTTACAATGTGGGCAGGCAGCGCCTATCGCGCAATTGCTTTAAAGCATTTTCCCTCTTTCTTTTTCTATCCTTGCAGAGGTAAGGTGTTTGGTTGGGTGGCAATAATGAGTACGCTGTGAACTGTATTGTAATGGCTTTGATATTCGCACCTTTTATCTGTCGGAAATAAACTAGCGAAAGGTGCGACCTTATGAGCTTCGTCGGTCATAATCGTTTCGTCACGAAATGTCATCAAAGAAAATTGTGTTGATTGTATCTATTGCTTCACTACTACCAACATGTGCAATTTACTGACATGTTTCTATAACTGTACTACAAATTTGTCAACGATTAAAAATATCATGATTCATTATATTTTCCAAGTTTAAATAACACAAACCATGTAATAAATGTTTATAATAGACTTTAGTTCACAAAATGTACAACAATAAGTTTTAGCGATTAAAAACTTTCCGCGCGAAGCGCCATGACAGAAGGTGCTGGAAAAACTTCACAACTTCAAACAGTGAATACAATACAGACGTTACGCGCTATATATTACATTCGCACTTTCTAAAACATTAAAAAACGAGTTTACATAAGTTAGTTTTAAATGTTTGAGGTCATATATATTTTATTCGATTGCAATGAACATTTCTTCTTTTTAGTTTTGCAATGCTGCCTGCCCTGTAAAATACCGCAGGGAAGAGCCTCGTCTGCAACCCAAGCAAGTATGGCTGCTCGATAAGTCAAGGAAAGACGCGGTCGCCCCACCCCTGCTAGGTCCCCCGCAGCGCTACGCCTCGCGTCCGCGAGGACGGACACCTACGCTGAGTACGAATTTGGAAGTGCCGAGGTCGTCCGGGCCTCTAGGGACGTTATCGGGGACCCCTCGAGCACGCCGATGACCCCGCAGTGACAACTCCGATTCAGTTCCATTTCCGAATACGAGGGTTTTCAGGAGCCCCGGACGACTCCGGCACTAGCGGATTCAAATTAGCGTCTCTTAAAACCCCGGTGTATGAAAATGGGGCTGAATAGAAGTTGTCATCGGAGGTCATCGGCGTGCTCTAGGGGTCCCCGATAGCGTCCCCGGGGGCCCGGACGACCTCGGCACTACCAAATTCGTACTCAGCGTACCAGTAAACCCTTACGACACGAAATTTGAGACGTTCTGAGATTGTCAGTCGGTCGTTCGAACCGACTCTTATTTTGACAGCCCCTTAAGAGAAAATAAACACTGTTATATCAAGTTAAGGAAAGACCCCCCGGTTCGATATCAACCGTAATAGTTACCCACTCAACGGTTGATATCGATGAATACCACCAAATGTTCATCTCCAAACCCCTCCACCCAGCTCTCCCTTGCACCAGCGCTAGCGCTGGCTTAAAGCGGACATATTTCTTAACTTGGTACAGCTCACGACAGTAAAAGAAAAGTTCTCGCGCTCACGCTCACTCACACTCGCGTTTAGCGGCAGAGCGCGCCTAACTTGTATGCAGTCCCTGCTGGGCCGTCCGCCGGATAGTTAGGCAGCCTACACAGCTTGCGCGGAGGCCGCACCCCCGCACCGAACACCGAACTCGCTAGCCCGCACCCGCACTTGCCGTCGCGTCGGGCCCGTCGGGCTTGGGCAGGGCGAGGGGCGCGGGGCAGGCGAAGCGACAGGCACGCAGAAGCCGAAGCTATGGGGGAACAGGAAAACTGGTAAGATGTAATTATAATGTAAATCTCTCCGTGCAGCTGATAATGATGACATGTGAGATTTGGTGTTTGTTCCATATTTAGTTTTAAATCAGATGTACTGCCAGAGCATCAAAGGCTCTACTCACTGAGATCCCGCACGATAGTTTTTACGACATTGCCGAAAGTGAAGCAGAGGTAGTATTAAAACTTGCAATATGTCATGTGACAATTAAGTTCTCCTCACAATCTTCTACGATCATTTATCGTTATAGACAACGCTGTGAGTTTACCTCTTTCGAAAGGAAAGAGATGATTGAATACTTGCGCAATACAGGAGGTTATGAAGGAGTAAGGGGCACCGCAATTTGGAAAAGAATGAGTGTGGTCAGTAAAATTAAATTATTAAATCAATCCAAGAATAAGAAAAGTGAAATTAACAATGGTCTTCTACTTCTCTAGAAATTTCCCAATCATACATGGCAAAGCCTAAAAGAGCACTTCATCAAAAAGATTATACCTCGTGTTGGCAGTTTATGCCGTTCTGCTGAAGAACTAGATCGGTTTAGGTATCAATTTTCTCAAATTATTATTTAATGTACAGTAAGTCTACTGATTGTTTTCAGTTTAATCTGTTCCAAATTTTTCTTATTCCAATGCAGACAGGGTATGAAGACATCCAACCGCAATCCACAGATGATTCTGTAAGTTTTCTGAATGGAAAGTGGACTAATGGTTTTGATCGTACCTTCTCATTGTCCTGAAGCTGCCCCTTTCCTTTCAGCAATCAATATTCTGAACATGAAGATAATTTAATCTTGGAATATGTATCAATAGAGGGGAAACATGCCAAATTAGGTGGGAACACCTTTTGGAAAGAGATGCAAAGTAAAAACATTGTACCAGGTACAAAGGTCTTGTTCCCTCTGTAATAATTTGGAATGGCATTGATTCCACAGAGTTCGCTTCTTTTGTCCTTCTAACTAATAAGTTTACTTTCCACTCCCAGCACGTACGTGGCATTCTATAAGAGAGCGGTATCTGAAGTACTTGCGAAGTAGCATTTTGTCAGATGGCAAATACTCAGGTAAGCTACTACGATTGAATCTTATCAGGGGTGTCCTGGCCTAACATCCAACTTAGCTGCACCAAATCACTACTTTTAACAAATGTGTATGTTTCAAGCATAGTGTACAATAATGGCACACTATAAAACTGTACCTTTTTGTTATGATTTGCAGGCTCAACTTTGAAATATTCTGTGGAAAAGAGAAAGACCTCACAAACAGAGAAACATCAATATAATAAAAGACAGGCTGCAAGACAAGCGCGCAAGTCGAAAAAAAGGAAGCTTTTCAACCCAACAGATAGGTTTGATTCAAACATTGCAGAATATGGTCCAGTCTCTGAGGAATCCAGAGGTCCCTCTGTCTTTGCTATATAAATGAAAAATCAGAACAGAGAAGCTGTAGCCGGACAGAGGAAGTTCAGGGCACTCATGAAAAGGCGGGGGTTTTCCTTGTTATGAAGTAATTAAGTTTGTCTCTGAGCCCAGACAAAAGTGTGTAAGTCATTCAAAACTAAAACAGCTGAAGTGCTCACTTGCAGTTGAATAAACTAGATGTATACACAGAAACTAAACTAGTGCAGTTCAGCTAAAAAGATTTTACGGCAGTTGTTGTGGTGTTGTATATTTGTCAGATCTACTTGTGAGGATCGATCCGGTTTGTATGATGTCTCCAAATGAAAAAACATAATAAATTATGAATTACTGCAGATTCCAGAAAACTTCCCTTTATTATATCCCTATAATTTTGGTTACAAGGTTACAATCATGAAATGTTAATAGTCAGTAGTAATATGGAGGGGGAAATGACAAAGAAAACCTCCAAATGCCTGGATTCATCGAATCACTCTGGGCACTCCTTCTCAGGAAATGCCTAATGTCCCTTCGACTGAGCATTACTATTCTGGATCCCACTTGTACCACCTCCAGAATGGGGAAGAAAATTACAAGATTATTTTTGGTTTACATTTTTATGTTAATAAAAGGGACTAATAGGAAAAACAGTTTGGGGAAATATTGAGCTCCCAGTCATACCTTTGTGGAAAGTAACAGAAGATGAGCATCTTTAATGTTTATCTCGGTCATTGGGATTAGAAGAAGAGATTTCAATGTTTCCTGCGGAGTACTTCCATGAGAATGTGTGAATGTTTCCCGGCACGAGACATTGGGATACTTTAACCCACATCATCTTTTAAACCACCCTTGTCCTCTGCGAAATAGTGAGAAAATTAGCTCTAATTTAGGTTTACATTGTAATATTTTCAAGAGGTTCTGATATGCAGAACATAGAGGGGATATATTTTACTAACAATAATACCTTTGAGCGGATTCGCCTCACTTCTCACCCGACCTCACTTTTTGACTTACTTGATGTTTTCTTGGTTCGTAATGGCCTTTTACAGAAAGATATTTACATTATGAATTATGCCACCCTAAGCACCCTTTAAATTGAACACACATCATGCTTGCAGTTTGTGTAATAAATAATATGAAAATAAATGGTTCTCACCTCACCCTAAACCTGTAGCAAGATGAAATCATTTAGAAATTTTTCAAAGGGTGAAAACTTATCTGTCCATAACATTAAAAAAAAACAACTCATGGAAGAATCCATGTTTCTAAATTAAGTGTCACCAACAACAATACTCGTTCTTTTCACATTTTTCTATGTGAAATTGAATTTGGAAGGTCAAGAACAAGTTAAATTTTTGAGAATTTGAAAAGCACTAACACACATATCAAACTCCCAATTGGATTACAATGCATTGTCTTTCCTGGGTCTCAACTACACTGGTCCATCAGTAAGAACTGAAAATGAAATTCGGAAATTGTAGACATTGTGATTCTGCGAAGAAACACATTAAGTTATCAGCTGATTTTACTTACCTCAGTATGCTCACCGTAGAGGTAAATCAGCTAACAGCGGTATCAGCAGTCACCCAAACCACACGTCGACAACCCTACTTCAAGTCCACAGAAAGACGTTTAGAAAGATCATCACGGTTCATCTATTTAACGTATTCTTCAAGTGTTATTCTTCTGGAACTGTGCATCATCACTTACAATTGAGGACCCAAAATGCAAAACCAGAGGGGTCTCTTACACAAAAAATAACATTGTACAGGAGTACTTATAATTAATTAATATTCTATAATGTGGTGACAATCAGTGGTAAAATTTACTCTGATCCTAATTCGAAGAAAAATACAAATTACGTTGTAGAACATTTCTCGGGCAGTGGGCAGTATTGTGTTGCCTGTTGCGCCTGTTGCCAGTTGTTGCCAGACCCCAACCGCCCCAACCATCCCCAACCTCCCCCCCAACCCCAACCCCGCATCCGTGGTGGTGCCGCGAGATATCATAGCAGCTCGAGTCCTTACCATTCTTTCGCTGGTTTGCAACTGGTTTGTCTGTAGCTGGTTTAACAACTAGCGTACTTTTTGATAAGCCTCGTTAACTTTCTTCCAAATTTGTGAAATGTGTTTTCACTCGTTCTTTACGCACACTAACTTATAAAAGCTACTGTGTTCAGAACGAGTATTCTGCTCACGACTGTAACGGCGTGATAGGGTTGATCTCAGAATGCACAGTACCCACCAAAATCAATGTGATATTTAGAAAGGCCGCAATACGACTAGCAGAAAGACTATGAGATTTTTTTTAAACTTTATGTTCAACAATTTTGAGAAAATTATAGTTTTAAGTTGGAGGTTATAAGTTATAGAAGATATGTACTAAAAACAAAATGCAGCGTGCATTCAGACAGTAATTACTTACTCTGATGTAAACAAGATTCTAAAACAACAATGTTCAGTTTACAAAGAGAATTATAAGAAAATAAAACTTTTAAATGAACATGTTTGGGTGACTGACAACAGACACTCGTTATTGCTTCACTTGAAACTGGATTTTCTTATTTCTTCTCGTATCCTGGTGAAGTTTTGTGTTGAATTTTTTGATGAATGTGTAAGTTTTCAATTGCTTATAGAGTATTGGAGTACCAAGTAGAGATTTTTATAGGCATTATAAGCAAACAGAATATGTTAAGCCGTTGCCTTTAACTAAAAGTTTTAGGTTTTCAAAATTTCGATCCTGAAGCGAATTATTTCTCCAAGGTTCATCATGGCCTGTCTAAATATCACATTGGTTCCCATATATTTCTTGTTTGTTTAGAGATAAACCCTATCGTGTTACAGTCTTGAGCACAGTACTCAATGCTCATTCTGAACACAATCGCTCTTGAAAGTTTAGTGTAAAGAATGAGCCTGCAGTTTTAATATGAAACATGTTTGATTCTAGTAAAGGCTTCTACTTTTAATTGACATCTTTTCTTCTTGTTTTGTGGAAATTATAATATTTTTAAACATAGTTCTCCTAACATATAACCTGCAACCTTTTTCTCAAAATTTGAAACTTTAGGTCAATAGTGCAAGGTGAAAGTGAACGTACGAAATATCATGGTGGTTTGAATGTTTTATAATTTAAAGGTGTATCCCATCACCACTTTACACCGTTGAGCACAATACTTGTTGTGCAAACAGTAGCTTTCAAGTAATTGTATAAAAAGAAAGAGGATAAGAGTTCCATTACAAAGATGTGCTCTTAGTATTCCCATCAGCAGTATGTATTCAGTGTGTAACACTAAATACAGCAGTATCTGAATATAGGTCCCTCCCTGTGATATCTTACTAATCCTTTGCCTTTATATGCATATAGAGCACAGGTAAAGAACACTTAAAAAGATGTCCAATCTATTCACCATTACAGAAGAAGAACTTGCGGATTTTGAATCATTCTGCGATATGAAATACCTAGATCCTGAATGCCAAAAGTATGGCTATTTCAAGGTAAAATGTCAACCTGTAGTACTGCATGTAACCAATGATACCTCTTGTATTTTGTCGTTCTTCTCCTCCTCCACATCCAGGTAAAGCTCGATGACAGCTGTGCCGGGAAGTACTCGTCCATGGCAGACTTTAATAAGATGTTTCGTGTAGACTGTCTGAAGAACATAATGGCCTTAGAAATCCGTCGCTGTCCAACATCACCTAATTTATATGGACATCAGGCTAAAAATGCACGACAAGAATTAAGACTTAAATTCATGGAGAAATTTGATGTTTTACTATCTGAGCGCCTAGACTGTACCTCAACATGCTGGCAAGTACAAGGTCTACAGCTGCATGTGTATTTTATCACATTTGGCTGTGCTACATATTTATCCTGAATCTCAAATGTCTTACAGCACGAAAGAACTTCAGAAGAGTGAAGATAAATTTCTGCAGCATTTCTTCAGGGAAATGACCTGCAATGCATCAACTATGGCTTTGCCCATTCATAACCCTGCAACTGTAAGATCTAAAATAATTAAAAAAAGAGTATCTTTAGCAAGGCGGCAGTCATATGCCAGTTTGCCGTCATTGCAAGCAAAGAGACAATGCCTGGAGTTGCATATGATAACAGAAAGAATAAATGGATCTTCCTCTGTCAATCACACATGTGACACCTGTAGCTCTGATTTTATCTTGCCATCTCAAAACAAATGTGGAGAATCTGACACTATCTTATACAGTCCTGGTATAGAAGAATCCCCAAGTCAATTCCTATACTTAACAGAAAACTTTGCTATGGTTCACCTTTGCACTAAAAATATGCTCTCTGACCTTGATGGTGTCTACGCTGGGGTGAGTTTTCCATCGGTGTATGCATCTGCAGGCTACCACTCCGTATTCCCATTGCATGTGGAGGATATGAGCCTTTGGAGTTTTAATTTTTTGCTGCACGGGTTCCCTAAATTCTGGTACGAGTTTCTAGAATACTCTTTTTCACATCGATTACTCTGTGAGAACCCTGACTTTACAGATTTTGACTCTTACAGGATACTGATACCTCCCACTTCCATTGTAAGTTTAACTCACGCTATCCACAGGCGAGGATTTGGAAATGCTCACAAGTGGTGCCACAATACTTTAAGTCACAAGTTCTTCATACCATCTCCTGAGTTCCTCAGGGACGAGAATATTCCTCATAAAGTGGTGAGGATAATTTCTGTTGTATGTATCTGTTTAATAGTGTCACATCCATCTCTTATGGTCAATTCATTACTTACAAAGGTAATACAGCAACAAGGTGAGGGCATTGTGCTCTTCCCCAATACAGCGCATGCAGGAGGTATTTTATGAAAATTTTAATGTGTATTCAGTTTTGTAAGCACCACTGTACAATGTCCAATTATGACGTGGAAATTTTTTTCCATCAATATACAGGTAACCTTGGACCGAATCTTTCAGAGGCTTGCAACTTTGGAACTAAGAAGTGGATTCCTTATGGTTGTGTTGCACCTAACTGTACCTGCATGTAAGTTAAAGTTCATTATGGACTAAGTGAAGCACATTGATAATTAGAGGTACATATGAACGATTATAATTTCAGACAGAATGCTGTTCACATAGATATGACTGATATTGTGGCACTTCATGAACCATCCCTCCTCACACAATACCTCACCAATGATATTCGTGATGTAGTAAAAGATGAATACTACAAAAAGTCTATCCTTGTCCCAGGAAAAGACCACTCTTCTGGACAAGTAGTGGCTACTACTTCTAAAATCAGAGTTAAGTGCCCTGCCTGTAATGTTTCCTGGAGTTATGCACAGAAAAGGAATATGACCACTCATTTACGCAAGTACCACATCCATCGGATGGAAGAGGATGTGCTTAAACAATTTGTGCAAGAACATTTCCTGCACATAACGTAATACTTATTAAATGTGGGTCTGTAAAGGAGCAGAGCAGAACTCATTTCTTTTTCCGCTTACTCTAGAAAAACAAAGGTGCTAACTAGCACCTTTGCGGGGGTGCTGAAGAAATCATGAGTGTAGTGCCTTATTAAAGGCACCTTTCTTTTCCCAGTGTACATTTGTTAGTGTAAGGCTGTGTATGATGCTGCAAAACCGCTCATCTGCGAGTTGTGCCCTTGCCTTGTTGGGAGCGAGGAGCAGTAGGATGCAAGTGCTGGCAATACAGTTTTCAAAAATCCTTTGTCCAAATATCTTGAAATAAAAACCATTATAAATAATGTAACATTAGATTTTATGCCCTCTTAGTTTCACATAGTGTCCAAGCACGGTTCAGAGATTATGAACACCACAATAAAACTTGACATAAGCGACTGCTTGAAAATAATGACAAGAGATATCTTTCAACACTTCTTAGTTACGGCATGCTGGTGATATTCAGCATTAAATGATTCAAAAGGAATGAAACGCCGCCCCATTATGGAAAATGAAGTGAATATGGTCTCTGCATCACAAATCCGTACTGAATTTTCTAGAGCTGACTACTTAAATCACTGCACATTACATAAGGCATGTGTGGATATTGGAAAGAGAAACTTTAACATTAAAGCCATCATGGGTCAAATAAACTGAGTGGAAGGCAATATTCCCCAGAAAAGGATGCACTGTAGACTATGCGCAACAAAGTGTTAGTCTTTTCACTCTTTAGACCCCAGAACTTCGCCAAAAGAGCGCCTCATTAGGAGCGCTTTTGGGGGGTCGGAAAGAAGCGCCCCCAGGATGCTTTTTGGGCGAAGTTTTGGGGCGCCTTGAAAAAGCCTCAAAAATTCGCGCCCAACAGGCTACCATATGCTACTTGGGCTAATTGTCTCTGCTACAATTAAGGCTTTTCTTGGAAATTTTAAACTTCCACTCATTGAGTTTTGGGGGGTACTGGTACAATTTGCCTCTTTCTACTCTTCTTGCCATTCACGAAGTTAAAAAAGTCTATTGTACTGAATTCAACTATGAATTTTTATGAGTTTGTACGCCCTTGCGTACGAGAAGGTGGAGCGATTTCTTGGGGCTGTAGATGTTTGACAGTTTGACAGCCACCAGGCATGCTGTATGACATGCCCGTTTTGCCCGGGCTAAACGGTTAGACCGTATGGACGGCGCACTCCAGTCTGGCTGGAATAGAATACCGGAAAAGACCTGCTGGAATAGAGCATCGAGGATTTCGAGGATCCATCACATCTTGTTTCTCGGCTTCCTTGGGGCCAAAGCCGGCGACACTTGACAGGCATGTTACATTCGGGGACCTGAAACGTTTCCTAGAAGATGAGATCAATCCGTTCAGCCATTTACGAGTACTAGCTGAAGTGGCTCTTTGATAGGTCACGGGTCTTCCTCTCAGGCCGGGTCAGGCCCGTAGGCATGCTCCCGGACACTGCGGGCCAACTCAAGGCAATCCTTTAACTCGTGATTCCTCGACACGGGGATATCAGAGCGGATCGGGAGACGTATCGCATCATCCGTTGGAGTCGTCCCGTGCCCCTAATTATCAAAAAGCCACCCTAATCGTTGAAATCCGAGTTCAATTTAATAAAAAGGGAAGTCACGTCGTCTGCAGGCCGGGACGCCTTCCCGCGCTTTTGCAGAGCTCCTATTGGCCAGGGCGCACCGCCGCTCACTTGTTTGGCATGGCGCGGATATTTCATAAGTAGAATCTGCGTTAAGGAAGCTGGCTATCCGACACCACCACGGAAGAATTCTCTGCGCGTGTGATGACACGCTTTCGCGCCACGCCACGCCAGTAATACAGACGATTTCTCATAATATTAAGTCCCCTTTAGCTCGGTTTCCTCGGAAGAGGGCAAGGCTGAGAAATGTTGGTGCCAAACTGCACGCGTTCTCATCGTCTCGAGAAAGGTGTAATAATTTAAAGGAAATTTGTTAAGATCCCCAAAGATCCCTTGTACCCGCCCGGTCTCCCTTCACAACGAACTCGCGTTTCAACCGGTTTATTCACTAAATAGCCGTACGATACACTGCAGCAGGCCCGGGCTGGGGGAGCGGTCCACCGGGAGGCTAGACCACCAACTCAACAGACCTGCGTTGCTGGCTGCCTACCAGACTGCGCTAGGGGCCATCACCCGCTACCAGAATGGCGACAACCGCGGCTGGAACTCCAGCCACTCCAGCGCAGGAACTCAGCGGAGGCGGTAGACGTGACGTGGCGGACGGGATGGGGGAAGGGGGGGGGTGGGGATACCCCTACTCCACCACATGTGGAAGCAGGCCGCCCGGGCGCGTGAAGGGCAAGATATTCTCGGCTGTGGCGCGGCCCCAAGAGCAAGCAGTCGTCAGTTTCGTGAAGTGTAAGCCAGGCAGAGGACGCTTCGAGGGACGCACATGAGACAGCAGGCAAGTCAACGTGATCCGTTCTATGCGTTACAGAGAGCCCCTCTCAGGTGTATTACGTATGGGCGCAAACGCGAGGCGCCAGGAGGTGGAGCCCTGGTGGGTGAAGGGGATTAGGAGCTGAAGTCAAGAGCGGATCCGGGGGTGGGGGGAGGGGAGGGGGAGGGCCAAAGGGACAATTGCCCCTACCCCCCACCCCCCTTGGGCTCAGCCGCCCTGCCAAAAACTGGGGTAAAAGGGGGAAAAGGGAAAAGGAGAGAGGGAAAAGGGGGAAGGGGAAAGGAAAATTATGTCATTTATACGCATTTTCTAATACGCACCGGTCGAAATTATTTAAAAAAAAACAACAAATTTTCTATCAAATTCGCCTGAAAGTAGGCAACGCGCTACATTTGCCCCCTCATCCGGGCCACTGGCTGAAGTTGCCTACTTTTCAGGCGGGTCACTAGAGCCCGCGTCTATGAAGTTAGATTCGTTCATTGCAGCCGCTTGTGGGATAGGCTGCCCCGCGACGGCAACTTCAGATGGTTGCGAGGGGGTCGGGGAAGTCACACGAAGGCAACGACGGTTCTGAGCTCTATGAGCGTTGGGTGCATACTGGCCGGCACACAATAAGTGTCCAAGCGCACCAAGCGCACTTCCCTTCAAATCCTCATTAAGTCCATTGTGTGGCATGTCAAGTCGCCATTGATGGTCGTTTACGGTCTCCCACTCCAGCCACCTCCAGCAGGCCTCGCACACTGGAGCCTGGTCGCCCCGGTGGGCTGGAAAGTCACCTGTACACAATGCACAAGCATCGCCAGAACAAAATAGGGCAGTGTCTGCCGTGAGGAGCGGGGCATTCCTCAGCGCTGCAGCAAGCTGCATCAGGCAATAGCGAACCCATGCAAAGTGTCTGCATGAGAGAAGGGGAGGGGGAGAGGGCAGCGACCAGGCTGATCTGATGGGCCACCATTTGGCTGCCAGACCGCGACTGCGTCGCGTCCCCCGTCGCCACGAGATAGCGCCTTCCCCCTCCTACCAGGCGGGACTTGTGGATTAACAGACGGGCGCGGCGGAGGCCGTGCCGGAGAGGGATCACAGTCCAACCATCGCAGAGCGATGCATGGTAACCCTTGCCCGGCCGGCCATATACCGCCGCGAGAGCGAGCTTGTGAGCCACCCTGTGCCCCGGCGCACCTGGCCCGATACGAACAAAAAAGGTGAGGGGGGCAGCGGCCGAGCATAGGAGCGGTGTGGAGCCGGCGACCGTCTCGGTGATTACGAGGACGAAAGCAGTGAGCAGCCGACGACTTCAGGGTGCAGACGTGCAGCTCCAGCAACATCCACCAGGTAAGCTCGTTCAGTGTGTTTAGGCTCTGGAGTGCTATAGCGGTAAAAGTATCATGTGATACTCGCCCCGCTGTAAAATTCCCATTCATATGGACAGCCATCGGGCCGCATTACCTTAGAATTAAGGGACATCGGAACCAATGACCCATGACGGATCAATGGGAATGTTGGCCTATGGGCAGGTGTTACTATGGGTACGAGCGCCTATGGAAACCCATGATGAATCCCTGGGGATGTTACCCCGTGGGCGGGTGTTCCTATGGATATGAGGAAGCCACCCTATAGGTAGGATCCAATGGGGATGAGCAAATATATAGAGTGGCAAATAGACCATCTTGACGACGCCTGCAATCGGTCGGATAGGCAACCGCACTCGCAGCTGTGTGACGTTGGGTGCCACACTCGTCTCAGCTCGGGGGGCTTCTGGCCGAGAAAACCCATTTCACTCATGTGATAGTTTCATTGTAGGTTCCCTCAGGAAATAAATGTTATGCCTGAGAATCATCTTGAAGACATGTTGCACCATGTATACGAGGATTTAATACTCACAATCGGAAGTCAGACACATTATTCAAAGGGCTACTTGGAGTTTTTTGGTGTAATTGTGGAGGATTCCTTCCTCTCATGTGTTACTGAAGTGGGATCTCATCACATAAGAGAGAAGCTGAAATTAATCTAAAATGTATATGTACCATTTTAATTACAGAAAAGTAAAAACGTTAAATCTGTAATCTTCCATGGGGTTTGATTAGTTGTTTCGCTCTCTTCGCTGTTCTCGAGCACAAATGCAGACTCAAAGTAGCTTCATTCAATGTTGATTGGCTCTGTTATGTGAAATTATATGTTGTCAACAATTGACATCCCCTGGGACATCAAACAGGCCCGCCATAGGCCTGTTTTACAAAAGCAAACACATTAGATCACCCTCAAATTGAATAAATTTTAAATTCTAATATTCTGTTGTAAGTGCAGCATACCAAAACTTGCTTTAACTTTTCCTGCAGCTGCAGGTGGCTTTTGAGGAGCAGTATGTTTTTTGGGGCTCTTTCCCCCCTCACGACTGAGGTTTGCGCAGCCCTCCATGCCCCAGACCTCAACAGCCATATCATTGACAAACTTCTTGAGGTTTGGGGTGCAGGTTGGTAATTTTTCTTTCCAAACTTCTTTCATAAGGCAGGTGTTACTCAATGCACTCCTAAGATTGCATAAAGTGTTATTTTAATTAGAGAAAATGAGGATTGAGATAAACCAATGAAAAGTGACACAAACCAAAACTGCAGATTAGTGTACCTTTGGTTTTTCTTCATTCATTTGAATTTGTCATTACATAGCATGTATCTGCTTGAACTTCTCCAGGCTCTGAAAGTGTAAAAACCCTAAGCATTAGAATCAAACCATATCAAAAACCAAATACATAAATTAGGAGATTTTGATAAACTCACTTAAATGATTGTCAAGTTTTATCTTCTTTTTGGGTCACTTTTCGTGTTTGCATTTGTTCTCAGGAGTCTGTCCATGCTATGTAAATTTTCATGTCTTCCGACTATTGAAGTAGATTGTCAAGATGTGAGTGGAGACACTTGCTCAGCATCATATTTCTCTTCTTCAGACTTTGCAATCCGAGCCGAAGGGAGACAACCTCTGTCTCTAACTTCCTCAGCTTCCTTTCGCTGCTCTGATAGGAGCAAGAACCACAAGTATCACTATCACTATTTTGATCTCCTTCTCTTTAGTGTTACCATTTAGTGTTAAATGGCAGGAGAACAGAACAATCACGACTTATTAGTTTCATTATACTATTTATAAATCAGAGGAAGCGAGGATAAATCAGTTTTAGCAAACTAGAGTGAAAAGTGAATGAAAAGAATAACTTTTTCTTGTTCCCAAACTTCTTTCTTCATCCTAGAAACAATGAAAAGTTCCAAGTTGTATTATTCCCCCATAAATGAGACAAACATTTATTTCTAAGTAGTAATACCTGATGATGGTTGCTTGAATGAACTACAATACTCTGGTTGGTTGGTCCCATCTCATGAGATCAGTAACCATTTAAACTATCAACATGATGACCACATTCAGGTGATTTCAGTGAGTCGGGTAAAGTGATTTCAACTGTCATAGGACACGTCAGCATTGAAACGACTCTCTTCAGATGTCTCTGTGGTTTCGTCTTTAATCGTAACAGTAAGTTGGAGTGGGCTTGTATTCTATATTCCTTCCCCAGCAGCAATAGAGTTTGAAATCTCAGTAGCAAGGGGTTTTCCTTGACTGGTGTCAGCAACTTTAATTTCAATTTCAGCTGAGACCTAAAAAGAGGACCAAAAAAATTACATTTAGAAATAGTAAAAACCTTACTGAATTAGCATTAACAACTCCACCAAGTAGAAGAGTAACAGAAATATTAATTTCTGGTTCCTTGCTGCTGTCATTTATGGTTATAGAGGTATTAATTTCTGTTTCCTTCCTGCTGTCATGCAAACTAGTATGAATTATATGCCTCTAGCTTTCTGAGACTCCCAACAAGTCTGAAACAACAATACATAAAGTAATTAATAATTTCTACTCCATCCAAACAGGGGAGACACAGACTTTGTGATGCTCACCTTTGTTCTTCTCTCTCTGTCTCTGTCTGTCTGTCTCTCTCTCTCTTCCTTTTTGGCTCATTCAGTTTAACCGGGAGGAAGAGTTTTTCTCTTTTTCTTCACTTGGGCAACCATTGAGTCATTGTTTCCTGCAATTTGTACCAAAATTGGCATGAGTGCTGCACTTTCTTGATTGAATTGGAAACAATAAAGGAATGTAAAGTTGGGGTTAGTAAAATTATTCATAGTACCAGATGGAAAAAAATTACCTTAACATGAATGATAAATGCTGCTGGTGCTGAGGAAGTGGTCGGTCACTATCCTAAACCCCAAATACAACACATGATAGCAAGAAGATTTGTGATAAGTCCTGGAGGCCATTAGGATTGCCTTCTCCTCCTTGATGCAGAGAGTAGTAGAACTCCAGCTAATGAGCAAAAAAACATAGGTATAGTGCAACGAAAATGAAAGTTTGATATGATACTCAATCTACTTATTATTATTATAATTTTCATTATTATATATTTATGTTGCTGGTATTGCCAAGTATCATCAAACTTAAATCTAACTGCCCACAATGGAGCTAGTCTCTTTGGGCTTTGCTTTTTTTTACAAAATCAAACAGAAATACTGAAATATTCCGTCCCCATTACATACTGTCTGGAGCTATACTAAACTATAATCAAAGATGGAGAGGCATAATACTGCGACAAGGAATAGGACTAATATCTAAGGAGAATATGTATGAGCAATATTTACATTTCAGACAGATTCAAGAAATCACAGCTCTTTACATGAGCAGCGAGTCCCATGATGTTGAAAAAGTATCAGCAGGATTCACAGCTAATGCCATTACAGTTAAGGTAATCCTTTCCTGCTCAATACAACTCCTAAAACAGTTGCATACAGCAGCCAAAGTGTTTGTATCTAGCGTACAGATAGTTTTTTGACACTTCCAATTTAATGGCAGATTTGCTGTCACTGACCATTTGCACTCTTTGCATAACACATTTTCATAAATTATTGAGAAATTTATTAAGGAATATTGATTCTTTTACTGCCTCTGTTAAAGGTATCAACTCAGATTCAGCAGTAGAGCTTTTGCTTTCTGCTCTTCCAATAGATTAAATTATGATCAAAACGAAACAATATCTGGTAAAGGATTTACAATGAGCTGGATTTTTGGTAGAGTAATCCAACTTTTGATGTGCGCTTCATGTAATTTAAAAGCCTTTGTGCTACATGAAAACTTACTGCGTCTGGCCTTGAACTAGTGCTGAACGCTGCCAACTAAAAGTTGATCTGGAGCTTTGACATGATGCATTATTTCATAGCCACATAGTGTCTGCTTCATTTCCTGTGGAGTACTTTCGCCTCCACAGTGTTCCACGTTGAACCCCTTTAAGAGCTGATTTGGCATACTTATCCTGCTGCAGCCTTAGAGAGTCTTTGCTCCAATACCTCTCAATTCTGATACCAAGGCAAACCTAAGCCATTCCCAGGTCTTTGATTTTTACAAGCGCTCAAAGTGCCCTCAGCAAGCCTGAATTTTCCTGTTCATTTCTGTAGAAACTATAAAAGTCATTGATTTTGGGCAACAACATTTTGCTGATCTAAAACAACAGAAATGAAAGACAGGTGATCAAAATTATTATACAAACTCTGGAAAATTGCAGGAAATATGGAGTAGAAGTACATACCAGCAGGGGTGGAATTGAAAAAAGTTTGTAAGTTGCTATTAGGAGATTTTCAGGTATTCTGTTTCATTTTTCTGAACAGTGCCCCATTCTTTAAGTTCTTTAGTTTTGTCTGTGCTAATATGGCCACAAGAAAGACAAACAAACAGCCTTGGGTGATCAACATGGCCCTTCAGAGCTATACACAAACAGATACATAGCGTACCTCAACAACATGTATACCTACTCAGTTCTGGGGAATACCAGACGTTGCTATACCACAGTGAACTGCTGCAAAATTGCAACAAGACAGCTGGGCTTGCCTTCACAGCAATCACACAACATGACCCTATCGAGAACGTGAAATCTACAACCAAATTAGGCAGCAGAGCCGGCAGCACATTTCAAACCTGTAAAGAATGTGTCTAAATTACATAGATGAGTTGTGTAAATGATGATGAAAGAGTGCTGGAGGTTACAGGCAGGGCATACCTTTATCTCATTGGGAGCAGTGGGAGAAGCGCCAAAATGTGCCTCGTACATGAGTAAAAAAAAACAGTAGCACACATATTCATGAGTAGAATTTCAAAATCTTGAACTCTACAATTTCTGTTTCGCTTTTTGATGGAATGGATCAAATAATTTATAGCTTTGGCAGCTCCTGGAAAGACAACTAAATTATTTCAGATTTGTGAGAAATACAATGAACAGTTTGAAGAACGCACACTTACCTCATGATCAGCACATTCAGGTGGTTTTAGTGAGACGGGTGAAGTAATTTCAACTTTCGCAGCCAAGGACACATCAGCAATGAAACGGCCCTCTTCAGATGTCCCTGTGGTTTCTTCCTAAATCATAACAGTAAGTGGGAGTGGGCTTGTATTCTCTGCTCCTTCCACATCAGCATAAGAGTTTGAAATCTCAGTAAACAGTGTCTTTTCTTGACTGGAGTCAGCAAATTTAATTTGAATTTCAGCTGGGACCTAAAAAGAGGACCAAAAAAATTACATTTACAAATAGTAAAAACCTTACTGAATTAGCATTAACAACTCCGCTACGTAGAAGAGTAACAACATTATTATTTTCTGGTTCCTTGCTGCTGCTATCCTTTCAGTTTTTACATTTGTTGTCAAAGTACTGTTTGTCATAACCATCACACAGAAATCCATCTTCATTGGCCTCGCCCATGGCCATCTCCAGGCGCCTCTCCTTGCTTTCCGTGGTTGGACACCTTTGGTACGCCGGTTTCTTTACAAACTCAGCTTTTATGGGAACAGCTCTGTTTGGAATAGCCTTGATGTCATCGTGAAAGTTACTTCACTTCACCTTTGGTTTGGATGTCACCACATCAAATAAATGTTGCAGAAAAGCTTCTTGACCCTCTGTCTAAAGTACCTTGAATGTGAGAAACATACTACATGAAAAGAAGCTCATATCTTTAAAAGGATTTCGAGCATTTGTTTCTTGTTTTACACTCACCAACAATGTGTTGATAAAACAGGGTCTTGAAATGCCTCGGGTTCAAAACATGTTGACATGAAATCATCTTTCTCAGATGCTGAGGGTGCATCATTTGAAGTCCAAAATGACTTTCCTCATTTACATTGCTCAGAAAAACAGCCTTTCTTCTTTTCTTCTGAGCAGCTAGTCCGAAGTGTTTGAAAAACTCTGCCATTGTCGTACATTGTGCACCAAGCTTGACCTGAATCAAACAAGGAGATGATTGCTGGTGAGGTTGTGAGGGGGCAGGGAGAGGGAAGGAGCATCTGCCATCTGTGCAACCTGCCCGCCGAGGAGGCAGCGCCCGAGAGGGGGGGGGGCTCGAGACGTCTGCTGACTCCAGCATGCCAAAAATTAAAGTCAAAAAATTTTGAGTCATGTAAACAGATTGGCCCGACCACGACGTCGTTCCTCTAGGTAGGCAAAGTGGGTTGCCTACATCCACGAACGACGGCGTATTCGGGCCACCCGTAACATTTCCTTCCGAAGAATGGTAAAAATGATGGTTCCCGGTACACACTCCATCCCCGTCTGTAGTATGCGCCGAGCTCCTCAATGAATCTCTGTGACGCAGACGTACTCAAGGCCACTACGCTGCCGGGCGCGTCGCGTCGTCACGACTGTGAGTCTCTCGCTCCCTATGGGCCTGCCCCGTGAGTGCGACAAGGACAGAGAGACGAAGTGGCGGTGCGGAATCGCCCTGCACTTTGCCCGGGTCGAGCAAGTGAGCAGGTATGAGGAGAGGCCCCCGCCCGGCCGGTAGGCACGCACGAGTAGCAGGGCTGAGGATGCCGGCCGCGAGCCGAAGGGGTAGGCAGCACCGCAACACAGGCGTGCGCAGCAGGCTGGCATACTCTCCCGGCGAGCAGTAGCAGGGCTGCTCGACCCCGCGCCCGTGCTCCGCGCCTGCACCAGGGTGCACATGTGCACAGCTGCACCCTCCCCCTTCCCCCTCTACATGGGCGCAGAACATTTCTGCTGCCCACATGTGCGCGTCAGCAGACCCCTCCAGGGCACCCCTCCCCTCCACTCCCCTCGCGGCCCGCGGGCGCCCTCGCGGCATCAGCCCCGGGCCGTGGGAGCGCGAGTGCAGTGTGAGAGCCGCGTAGCCGCGGAGCTGCGCGAGGTCCCGCCGCGCCACGGCGCTGCACCGCTTGCGGAGCACCCAGTAGAGCAGCACACCTTGATCAGCACCCAAAAGGTGACCACGGCGGCTGGGTGTGGGGAGTGGTGAGGAGGGACAGGGGGGATGAGGTAATTCCTCGCCGAGCCGGGGAAGGCTCCACGTCGACGCTCGACGCGACGCCATTCAGTTCAGTGCTGTGCTTGGTGCTGGTGGGCACGCCAAGGACGCGCAGAAGACGCCAGGACGCTATCAGGCAAGTCACTTTAGAGTGTGCTGTGCAAGCTCTCCAATTCTTACAACTATTTGTTTAAAATGAGGGGGTATCCAAAACCCACCTCCTTGCGTCCAATTAAAAAAAGTTCAAAAATAGGTAAAACATTAAAATCTTATAAACATTTTATATTCACAACAAAATGTTCATCAATGTAAAATTTTACGCAACCAGCACTCGGCTGACCACAACCCCAATTTATTTGTGTGGGCTTCATCTACTGTAATTGGTCAAAAGCCAAGTAACCTTCAAGGATTTAAAATTATATTCATTATTGGCTGAGTTAGGGGCACTGTTCTCATGCTGTAGTGAAAGCATCAGCATGATTCACAGCTAATGCTATTAGAGTTAGGGTAATCCTTTCCTGCTCAATACAATCCCTAAGACAGTTGGATACTGCAGCCAAAATATTTGTATCAAGCATTCAAATAGTTTTTTGACACTTACAATTTAATGGCAGATTTATGCTGTCACTGACCATTTTCACTTTTAGCATATCTCATTTACATAAATTGCTGATAAATTTATTGAGAAATACTGATTCTTTTACTACCTCTGTTAAAGGTATCAACTCAGATTCAGCAGTAGAGCTTTTGCTTTCTGCTCTCCCAATAGATTAAATTATGATCAAAGTGAAACAATATCTGGTATAGGATTTACAATCAGCTGGATTTCCCACCCAGTCAGCATCTGAGCAGCCAGTTCGTGCTAAAGAAGGTTGTGCAGAGTTTTTGGTAGAGTAATCCAACTTTTGATGTGCGCTTCATGTAATTTAAAAGCCTTTGTGCTACATGAAAACTTACTGCGTCTGGCCTTGAACTAGTGCTGAACGCTGCCAACTAAAAGTTGATCTGGAGCTTTGACATGATGCATTATTTCATAGCCACATAGTGTCTGCTTCATTTCCTGTGGAGTACTTTCGCCTCCACAGTGTTCCACGTTGAACCCCTTTAAGAGCTGATTTGGCATACTTATCCTGATGCAGCCTTAGAGAGTCTTTGCTCCAATACCTCTCAATTCTGATACCAAGGCAAACCTAAGCCATTCCCAGGTCTTTGATTTTTACAAGCGCTCAAAGTGCCCTCAGCAAGCCTGAATTTTCCTGTTCATTTCTGTAGAAACTATAAAAGTCATTGATTTTGGGCAACAACATTTTGCTGATCTAAAACAACAGAAATGAAAGACAGGTGATCAAAATTATTATACAAACTCTGGAAAATTGCAGGAAATATGGAGTAGAAGTACATACCAGCAGGGGTGGAATTGAAAAAAGTTTGTAAGTTGCTATTAGGAGATTTTCAGGTATTCTGTTTCATTTTTCTGAACAGTGCCCCATTCTTTAAGTTCTTTAGTTTTGTCTGTGCTAATATGGCCACAAGAAAGACAAACAAACAGCCTTGGGTGATCAACATGGCCCTTCAGAGCTATACACAAACAGATACATAGCGTACCTCAACAACATGTATACCTACTCAGTTCTGGGGAATACCAGACGTTGCTATACCACAGTGAACTGCTGCAAAATTGCAACAAGACAGCTGGGCTTGCCTTCACAGCAATCACACAACATGACCCTATCGAGAACGTGAAATCTACAACCAAATTAGGCAGCAGAGCCGGCAGCACATTTCAAACCTGTAAAGAATGTGTCTAAATTACATAGATGAGTTGTGTAAATGATGATGAAAGAGTGCTGGAGGTTACAGGCAGGGCATACCTTTCTCTCATTGGGAGCAGTGGGAGAAGCGCCAAAATGTGCCTCGTACATGAGTAAAAAAAACAGTAGCACACATATTCATGAGTAGAATTTCAAAATATTGAACTCTACAATTTCTGTTTCGCTTTTTGATGGAATGGATCAAATAATTTATAGCTTTGGCAGCTCTTGGAAAGACAACTAAATTATTTCAGATTTGTGAGAAATACAATGAACAGTTTGAAGAACGCACACTTACCTCATGATCAGCACATTCAGGAGATTTACATGACCACAAGAAAGACAAACAAACAGCCTTGGGTGATCAATATGGCCCTTCAGAGCTGTACACAGAGACACCAGGAGGGAGACTATTCTCTCACTTTCTTCGCTTGGGCAACCATAGAGTTGAGTCATCATGTGCTGCAATTTGTACCAAAATGACAGCCCTCTGTCAGATTAAGACCCACATTGCCACCACAGTGTTGCAGTTTCCTAATTAAATCCACACAACAATGCTCCTAAGTCCTTCACAAGTGATTGCCGACCACAGACGGAACATCATTTGCAGTGTGACAACATTAAAGAAATGTAAGATTAAAATTAATAAAATTAACTTAGTGTTAGATATATAATAATACTAAAAAATAATTAGAAAATGACATATGTAATGTACACAAACGAAGGAGATAAGAAGTGATTATCACATCAGCACACATACCACTCATACACGAGTCAGAAACAGTAACACACATCCGTGTGCAGAATTCCGGACTTTTGAAGTGTACGTTTTTGGTTTTGCTTTACGAAGTGATGGGTCAAATCGTTGATGGCTTTTGCAGCTCCTGGAAAGAAAACTTAATCATTTCAGGTTTGACAGAAATACACTATACAGAAATACATTGTACAGTTCAAGACTGCAGACTTACCTCCAAGAAGGAATTTTGGCCCTGAAAGTCAGCATAATGTCAAAATGGTCCCTTTATTTGATGTCTTTCATGACTCCTCTTGATGTCATGGTAACCGTGAACTGACATTTTGAGTCAAATTAGTGTCGTAATGACATCAAGAAGAGTCATGGATGACGTCAAAACAAAAGAGAGGTCAGGGGTCAGGGGACAACAGCTTATACAGCCTACAGCTTCTGAAAAGCCAGAAAGAGAGATGTTCTAAATTTCTTGTCCTCTTCCGAAAGTCGGCCAGGCACGTCCTGAAAAGACAATATTTAGCAGTATAACTATAGACTGGATGACGAACTGTAGTTGGTTTTCTAATGCACACCCACAAAAAGGCTCAAGATAAAATCAATAACAGTCTTTCAAGCAATTTTAGTAGAATCATTTGAAAGTAGGTAACCTTATAAATCGGGGAGCGAATTCTTTTACGCGATTTAAACCAAAACTGCCGGGACCGGGGCCGGGTGGCGTGATGCAGCAACGGTACATTTGCTCGCGTGTAGCAAGTGGAGAATTGCTAATTTATATGATATTAGAGGAAATATCTGCTTGAATTCAATTATTCAAAAAATATGAACTCTAGTCCACACTATCCACTATGGGGTGGTTGCGCAGTAGGCGGAGAGTAGTGGCGTACCACAACATTACACCGAGATTCGCGCAGTAAACGCATGATGAAGCCTTAATAAACAATCACATTATTTTCCGCAAAATATATAACCTCTTTTTTTCGATCAAAGAGCGTCACAAGAAGCCTAACCTCCACTCGGCTGCGCCGCGCCTGCAAAGCTTTCTGCTTGTTGTGGGACGCACCTACTCCCTCGTGCCCCTGCCTCCCCAACCACCCCAACTCATTTCATGCTCTAGGAACAAGAAGTGACTTTATATCAAGTAATTTATTTCAATTATTGAACTTAATATAATCATGTGACCAAAGATTTGCTCCCCAGCTATGGAACATGTCCCCTTTTCCTAGACCTAGAAACAATCCACAATTTAGTCAGGGAGGCACGAGGGAGTCCATGGGTCGCGTGAGTGACCGTGATTCCATCCATTCACGGCTGATTCGACGCACTGACGCACGACGCACTCGCCATTGCCATTGCACTCGCAGTGTGAATTAGTTATTCGGTTATTCGTCTTTAATTAAAAAAAAATTGACTTTAAAGCTTATTTGATGTCTGCGTCCAGGAGGATGGGGGCTAAGAAGCCTCGAAGAGATCCAGATGATTTTTCCTTTGCCTCTAAAGTTTTGTGAGTTTGATAGCATTCTATCATGACCTAGCCTGTTTCATCAGACAACAATAGAAAATTTCCCTGTAAAAGATGAGTTTTCAAGCCCTCAGATTTGTCCAAAAGCCTTTTGAGAGAGCGGATGGGTAAACTCCGGTTGAAGAGGCGCCATGGAATGAAATCTGTGTCTTTTTACAGCTGGAAAGCAATGTATTGCAGGCTGATTGCAGTTGAATATTTTGGCTAGGCTTGCTACTATTTGTGCTAATTTGGAACAAAACCGAAATTAAGTTTCTTCACAAATGTTTCGACACTGAATGTTGACAACGTATGCTCTAATTGGTTTTAGATATAATTTCCTTGAAGTATCTCCTGTGCAACTTCGTGAGTTGTGGGACTTCGACAATGAATGTGCGAGCCACTTTGGAGCTCCTTTCAGAAAGTGTTCCACTGCTGAAGATGATAATGAAGGTGAGTTGCAGAAGTCTTTCAAAGTGAGCATCATTTCAAATATCTGTGGGTATTTTTTTCGTAAGGTAATTTATCAGCTCTGCAACACTGTTTGTTATTGGCATTTTTCCTGCTTGTTACAGGAGCAATATCTCCTCAGCAGATGGAGGCCATGAAAGCAACTATTAAGAATATATGGGATGATGCAATGAGTTTTTGCGAGATATTCTGTGACCCTAATAGGAAGGACTTAGGGTACCGTATCAGAATTAAACCAAGTTTGGTCTTAAAAGTTACCCTGAAACAAGATTCTCCCCTATACTTTGGCTGGTGTGCCAAGGTTCCTGAGAGGTTGGCCTGCCCTCACATATACCGAAGGTCGCCCTTAGAGGCTGGTGGCCCTCTTATCCGGAACACTGCTTATATGGGAGGACCTGCGTCATATTGTAACTGGGCTCAAACCCGAGATAAGACTTGTGACATTGTTAAACCACAAAACAGAACATTGCAAAAGCTAGTACGCCTGGAGTGCTCCAACCTCAGTAGTGGCACTGAGCTCATGTGGAATTATGGAATGATTGGCTATGTAAATGTGCCTGAGTATGGCCCATGGTTTCTTGATAAGGTGAGTGTAGCCAATACACTTGTCAGAGGTATAACATACTTTTTAACTCAACGTATAACTGTAGTACCACGTTCTTTTCTTCACCCAGTGCTGTTTTGTCATTCCAATGAAGCAGAAGACAATGGGACGACATGAGAAGAAGAAGGTTTTGGCCCCATTCATAAGGGTGGAACATTGTGTGTTGTGCGGCAAACAATTTCCTTTCAGTAACAAGGAGTCGAGAGTGCAAATGAAGCCTCATTTCATAAACAGCCATGCAGACTTTCTCGGCAGCATGTGGGACAGTCTGAGTGGGCCCTACAGGCAGGAAGAAGTTGATGCATCTCGAGTACTGGCAGAAGCAGACAAGCTAGGTGTCTTGCTAAATACCCTTACAAAGAAACTGAAATGGAAAGTCACCCCTGCCTGTACTGTCATGAGTACTGCGTACGTTGAACCCTTTATCATATGATTACCGTTAAATATCATGCACTGGCTTTCATATAACTGGCTTTGCTTCATCTTCCAGAGAAAAAGAACATTATAGTGAAGACGACATAGGCCTCAAAGAAGATTTCCTGAAAAGGTGTGATGTATTGAAGGCTGCTGGGGTTCTCGTCATGAGGGGAATGGTTGCAATGAATAGATCTCAAGATGTAACCCCACAGCATCTCATGCCAGTACCTCCTTCAAAGTGGAGAGTTTTAACATGGAAAGTGGATCCACCACTTCGTGGCCGTTATGGAGCTCCTCACGGTAGCAAACACCAAGATGATGTGCAGGCGTGTGTGTTCAACTTCTGCAGACAATCGCTCCAGACCACCTCACTAATTGAGGATCTTGAAACGTCAGAGACGGAATCAGATGAATAATTGCTTGAACGATGCTTATATTGTAATAATTAATAATATTACTTTTATGTTCTTGATTTCAGCTTTTGATGAAATGTTAGTTTTTATTCTCATGATTATTCTCATTATTTCTAGTCTATTTGTCTTATTAACAAGTTAGTGAGTGATTGTTCCAATCTTACAAGAAACATACTCATATCACTGAGGCTAGATTTGTAATAATTCTGCTACAAAATGTTGCTGTGACTACTTTGCAATAGCCAAGGTCTATTCCATTCCTGGGTATGATTATGATACAATCCTTCAATTTTTTGTATGATAAAAAGGTAATAAATGAATTTGGGGATGTAATTTTTGGGTTATAGCCCAATTTGAATCCAATGACCAAATTCCGAACTATGATAATTAATTTTTATCGTAAAGAGAACGGCCATAGTTCTCCCAATTTTTTCTATGACATACTGTTGTGATACCCGGGATTGTCATCTTACATTGCAGAATTTCAGTGAAATCATTTCAAACCCAGTCTGTCATGAAATGTGTTAGTAATATCAAGCTTAGTAAATTGCGTTCAGATGGTTGGTCTTACAAATGTTGTGTGAAGTTAGGAGACCAGGTAATGTCGGACGTGACATGGGTAATATTGGCATTAACTGGTGGTCTTGGGATATGTCATGATATCAGACATAAACCACCGATTTTAACATTACCCATCGCACAGTAGGTGATGTCAAATTCAAATTGAATGTCTAGGCAGTGATTAAGGGTATGTTGGGTGTACTCGAGCAATTTGAACAAGTGTAATTCAATTCACTTTTGTTATTATAGTTCGATACTCTGCGACACTTTGAGTTTCAATTATTTTATCCAGCAAGAACATTCCTGGTATGAATTCCATAGAGCCTCACCATGTAGATAAGCAATTTCCATGTAGAAAAGGTGATTTCGTGCCGGAATTCTTTAGGTTTCAGCTAGAATGTTGAAAATCCATATGTTTGTATGTATCTGTAATGGTATCAGTAAGACAGGCTCTAATATCAGTTGGGCTTAATGCCGAATATCAGCAACTAGTAAAGCTAAAGTCATAAGTAGTCACTGTCAGTTTTGTCGTTTTGTCATGTCTGATTAAGTAATGTATGTTTTTATCGATTTTCACAGGAAATAAATAATAAAAATAATTGTGTACATTTTTTTTTCTTTTTACAAAAGAAATCAACTTTCAAACCAATAACTATGCAAACTGGATTGAATAATAATATTTAACTTTTCAAAAAACGTTATATAAAAACCAGTTAATAGAGGATGAGACGGAAACGGGAGAAATATTCAAGAAGTAAAATGCTAACATCACAGCTGATCTCAACACAAATCTGCAAGCAGAAATCCACCCACTTCAGCATCAACAAACACCAAAGTGATTGAAGTAAAGTAAGCTGAAATATCTCTGTTGGATGGGCACACACTGATCTCTCCTTTACGATGGAAACCCACCTCCAGCACACAGTCACCTATAATGTGACACACCAATTGGTGGCTTGTTAAGGAATTCACAGAATATTTTGAACTCTTCACATATTGCATTTCACATCCCATGGGGTTGGTTACATTTATTAGTGCACCGTACTGAAGCGTAGAGGGAATCCAAGTGACAATTTTATGTCACCCTTCTCCTTTTATAAAATAAAACAGTAGAACACCTCAGTCAATGATTTGTTAGATTATTGATTGAACTGAGGCAAATGTAAAAGGATTTACGATATCTTGGAAATTATGGTTGCGTGTTCTGAGGAGAATTTCAGGGCTGGGGATATTGACGGCCGCCCGGGCCATCGAGTATTTCTAGGGGTCCATCCGGGTCCATCACATCTTGTTTCTCGGCTTCCTTGGGGCCAAAGCCGGCGACACTTGACAGGCATGTTACATTCGGGGACCTGAAACGTTTCCTAGAAGATGAGATCAATCCGTTCAGCCATTTACGAGTACTAGCTGAAGTGGCTCTTTGATAGGTCACGGGTCTTCCTCTCAGGCCGGGTCAGGCCCGTAGGCATGCTCCCGGACACTGCGGGCCAACTCAAGGCAATCCTTTAACTCGTGATTCCTCGACACGGGGATATCAGAGCGGATCGGGAGACGTATCGCATCATCCGTTGGAGTCGTCCCGTGCCCCTAATTATCAAAAAGCCACCCTAATCGTTGAAATCCGAGTTCAATTTAATAAAAAGGGAAGTCACGTCGTCTGCAGGCCGGGACGCCTTCCCGCGCTTTTGCAGAGCTCCTATTGGCCAGGGCGCACCGCCGCTCACTTGTTTGGCATGGCGCGGATATTTCATAAGTAGAATCTGCGTTAAGGAAGCTGGCTATCCGACACCACCACGGAAGAATTCTCTGCGCGTGTGATGACACGCTTTCGCGCCACGCCACGCCAGTAATACAGACGATTTCTCATAATATTAAGTCCCCTTTAGCTCGGTTTCCTCGGAAGAGGGCAAGGCTGAGAAATGTTGGTGCCAAACTGCACGCGTTCTCATCGTCTCGAGAAAGGTGTAATAATTTAAAGGAAATTTGTTAAGATCCCCAAAGATCCCTTGTACCCGCCCGGTCTCCCTCCACAACGAACTCGCGTTTCAACCGGTTTATTCACTAAATAGCCGTACGATACACTGCAGCAGGCCCGGGCTGGGGGAGCGGTCCACCGGGAGGCTAGACCACCAACTCAACAGACCTGCGTTGCTGGCTGCCTACCAGACTGCGCTAGGGGCCATCACCCGCTACCAGAATGGCGACAACCGCGGCTGGAACTCCAGCCACTCCAGCGCAGGAACTCAGCGGAGGCGGTAGACGAGACGTGGCGGACGGGATGGGGGAAGGGGGGGGGGATACCCCTACTCCACCACATGTGGAAGCAGGCCGCCCGGGCGCGTGAAGGGCAAGATATTCTCGGCTGTGGCGCGGCCCCAAGAGCAAGCAGTCGTCAGTTTCGTGAAGTGTAAGCCAGGCAGAGGACGCTTCGAGGGACGCACAAGAGACAGCAGGCAAGTCAACGTGATCCGTTCTATGCGTTACAGAGAGCCCCTCTCAGGTGTATTACGTATGGGCGCAAACGCGAGGCGCCAGGAGGTGGAGCCCTGGTGGGTGAAGGGGATTAGGAGCTGAAGTCAAGAGCGGATCCGGGGGTGGGGGGAGGGGAGGGGGAGGGCCAAAGGGACAATTGCCTCTACCCCCGGCGCGGCGGAGGCCGTGCCGGAGAGGGATCACAGTCCAACCATCGCAGAGCGACGCATGGTAACCCTTGCCCGGCCGGCCATATACCGCCGCGAGAGCGAGCTTGTGAGCCACCCTGTGCCCCGGCGCACCTGGCCCGATACGAACAAAAAAGGTGAGGGGGGCAGCGGCCGAGGATGCTCACCGCTCGACTGCAGCGAGTCGGCGCGTACTGCATTAACGTCGCGATTCGTGGTGCCACTTTTTGTGCGCTTTGCCCAGCTTTGCCGCGACTGTGCCGCCACCGGGTCTTTCTACATCGTGCTCATGAGACAGCAGGCACACCGGTGAAACAAATGTTTAGTTTTAATACATCAATGGTGTTTAGTTTCAAATGTGCAATGATTGCACACTTCAAGGTGTCGAGCTTAACTAAAAGTCATTTAGTGTGCAATGTTTCGACACTTTGGAAACGTTTAATAAACTGCACACCATTAAGTGTGCAGTTTACTCGACGTCTGTTATGGCTTCCCAATAGGTGGTGCATGTGTCCAAGTGTGCAAACATTCGACACTTGCAAGGCGTGTAAAGTTTAGACGTTATTGTAATGTCTTGTAAAACTCGACACCATGTAATGTGCAAAGTTTGTGAAAAGCACATTTTAAGTGTTCAAAGCTGCACATTTGTTTTACCAGTGCAAGTCAACGTGATCAGTTCTATGCGTTACAGAGAACCCCTCTCGGGTGTATTACGTAAGGGCGCAAACGTCAGGCGCCAGGAGGTGGAGCCCTGGTGGGTTTAGGGGATTAGGAGCTGAAGTTGCCTACCTTTCAGGCGGCTCACCAGAGCCCGCGTCCATGAAGTTAGATTCGTTCATTGCAGCCGCTTGTGGGATAGGCTGCCCCGCGACGGCAACTCTAAGGTGGCCTTACACTCAGCGTTTCCGTCATGTCCGCCTATGTCCGTTTAGTATTTTTGGATAATTTTTTTGTCACTAAAGTTCCGAAGGTTGTGTTGAAATGTACAACAGTACATGTTTTCTACTCTTTCAAACAAAATATCAACGAAAATCGACAAACAGAAATGGGCGGATACATCGAAAATGTTGAGTGTAAGGCCTCCTTTAGATTGATGTATGGTCAGCGCTATCAGTGGTTGCGAGAGGGTCGGGGAAGTCACACGAAGGCAACGACGCCGGTTCTGTTTCCTCCCGAAATCTGATTGGTCAACGCTGATGTCACTTTCGCCGTCAGCCAATGAACGGACAGGAGGAAACAGAAGAAGCGGGCGTGATTTTCTTCTCAAGGTTCCGGTTTTAGTTCAGCTGAATACCCTATTGCGGGGAATAGCGGATACACAACAAGTGTCCAAGCGCTCCCACTGCGCACTGCCCGTCTGATCCGCCACGGGAAAAAATGACTTTGTTGTCAGGATCAATTTCGCCAAGATTTCAGTGAGCGAGGCTGGGGGTCGGTCGGACGGTCGGTCAGTTTGACGGCCGTCACTAACTTTACAGACCACAAGTGTACGTACTGTCGTGACAACGAGCCAGCTGCAGCTCCAGCGCCAGCGCTGGCGCTCGGAGGCACTGGGTGGAGGGGTGGCGGGCGACTTTTCTGTGGTGTACATCGATGTCAAACCGTCATAGTTACCCACTCAAAGGTTGATATCAATGAATACCACTGAATGGTCACCTCCAATCCCCCCACCCAGCTCTCCCTAGCGCTAGCGCTGGCTTACATATTTCTTAACTTGATATAGCTCAGCTCCTTTCTGTGATTATCGGATTCTCGATTTCAGCTATCGAATTTTGCCTACACTGGAAAAACAAAGGTAGGACGAGAAGGGTTTTTAATGCCTTTACAAAGGCATTAAAATTTCACACCCCTAGAAAGGCATTAAGTCCTACCTTTGTTTTTCCAGTGTATGCACAAAAATTGATCCTCACAATGAGGACATTTTTTTCCGTGTGTTTGGGACAGCAATGCAGCAGTGTAAATCATCATTAATCAAGGCCCCAAGTTAATGTCGACACTACCAAGCTACCGACTTTTCCTTTGACATACATAGCTTTTTAGCAGTGGCTGATCTGAGTCTTCTTTTCTGATCCTTTTCGATGCTTTCTTTTACGTCAGGTGTTCATCAGTACCAATTCCTGAAAATTTCACATTGATTTTGCTTTATGTATATTTTCATTATTATCGTTTGGATGTATATAAATATTCATATTATCTAGATTACATACAAGCAAATCATAGCATAGGTACAGGAGACCTCTTGCTACTTTTACATGCCTGTCTCGCGATGTAATATCTTATCTGTTCTCCATAGTAAATACTCTCCTGTACTAACCTCTTTCTGATTAGAAACAAGTAGAGTAAAATTGTAAACCTTTATGTATCTAGCATAAGAATATGTATTTCCATATGTTAACTTAAGAGATGAACATTGACTGAATATATACATAATAACAATATAGTTGGTTTTTTGAAAGTTGAGAGCCAGTTTAAGAGAAGCATAGGAATCTGCAATTACATGCAAAATAGTTTGAGCTTTGATTTTAATTTTAAGATCATCACATGATGAACCAGAAATTACCACATCGGTATCATCGACGTAGAAGATCCCATCACATGCAATTTATACATGTATTAAGAATAAGTACGGACCGTAAACCGAACTTTGGGGACTCCATTTTTCACCATTTTAAAATATGAGATTATTTCAGTGATGGAAGTCTGAATAATTGAGACAGCCTGCTGTCTGGGAGAGATATAGGAACTACACAAGTGTAGAGTTAATCCTCTAACAGCATATTTTGAAAGTAAAGTCAGAAGAATAAAGTGATTAACTAAGAAAATAGTAAGAACTTTCTGGTTATCACTCTTTGCTGATAGGTTTACATCATTAAACTTTACAACTGCTTCTAGACAAGACACTCCTTCACCCCAAACACTCTTTTCCGGAAAATCTGTTCAGATATTTTTAAAATTTGTAATTTTAAAAGATTTAATTTAAGCAATAGGCCTCATCACCTTTCTTCAGTAAAGGTCTGATTATAAGTTTTCATTTTAGAGGGGCAAGTTCAAGACAAGTTTAGAGAAGTTAATAATTCGAGTCAAGGGATTTACAATTTCTTCTGTAATAAATTTCACCATGAACCCTACATCATCGCTGAACTAGATGAGGAACGTATCCTGCCAAAATGATATGAACATATGAACAAGTGGCAAAAGTATAGAATTGTTTAAACTGTTGACGACAAAGTTTGAACAATCTGAACATCATTGCGGCAGACAGGACATGTTCCTGAAATTTTAATCCATTCCGAGAAACATACCCAGCAAAATAAATTTCTACAGAATGAACATGTATATGAAACGTTGGAGACTTCTTCCAGGCATATAGGGCAGGGTTCTGAAACCAATAAATTGAAGCCACAAAAACTTCAGCAGGCTTTATAGGGAACTCCGGGGCTCGGCCAGCCCGGAAGTAGAAGAACAAATAGTAGATAATCAGTGTGCCAAATAAATTTAATACATGAGAAAGCAGACTCGTTCTTTACTAGTTACTATGAGTTGGTATGGTCTAATTTGACTCCCATGTCAATAGGGCTACATAAAGTTATGGATATTAACAGTTAACAGTTTAATAGTGAACACTTTCGGGTGTATCAGTGCCCTCCAGGCGTCGGATTAGGGCAAGGGTGCTTCAAAATAAAAGCCGTCTCTTATTAATTTTTATTTTGAGGCGCCCCTGCCCTCCGACGCCTAGAGAGCGCTGATACACCCGAAAGTGTTAACTGTTAAACTGTTAACACTTTCGGGTGTATCAGCGTCCTCTAGGCCTCGGATTAGGGCAGGGGCGCCACAAAATAAAATTTAATAATAAACGGCTTCTATTTTGAGGCGCCCCTGCCCTAATAAGACGCCTAGAGGGCGCTGATACAACCGATAGTGTTAACAGTTTAACAGTGAACACTTTCGGGTGTATCAGCGCCCTCTAGGCGTCGTATTAGGGCAGGGGTGCTTCAAAATAAAAGCCGTTTCTTATTAATTTTTATTTTGTTGCGCCCCTGCCCTAATCCGACGCCTAGAGAGCGCTCGAGGCCATATCAAGTTCAGGAAATTCACACTTCACAATTCACAGATGAAGGTAGGGGCCAGTTGCACTATCAGAAGTGAAGTGTGAAGCAGTGTGAAGTGCGTGGCGTGAATTTAACTAACTCGATACAGCTTGATTTACTCCGTGTCCAAGCTGAACGTGAAATCAAAATCGTCCTTTTGGAGAGGCGGGAGTGGAACAAATCCATTTGGTAGGATACCTTTCTCATCTAATTCAGCAATGATGTCGGAGTCATCCTCTTGACACCGCAAGAAGGCAGCCCTGAGAGTGTTCCCCATTCTTTTGTGGGCTGCATCAAGCTGGTCGAAGAGTCCTTTATTACCTGAAAAGAAGGAGATTTTGTTACAATTGAATATAATTACAGCTTATTTTACTGAATATTCTATGTTAAGTTTTAGGCGCACAGTCTTATGCACAATGAAGTATTGCAGCCCTCACTAGCTATATTCAGTTTAGCCACGCACTGGAGAGCGCGAGAGCGTTTGAGGGTGAGGGGCAGGGTGGGACAGCGCGAGAGCATCACGCTCTCGCGCTGTCGCGCTGTCCCACCCTGCCCCTCACCCTCAAACGCTCTCGCGCTCTCCAGTGCGTGGCAAAAAAAAAGAAGAGCGTGATGCTCTCGCGCTGTCCCACCCTGCCCCTCACCCTCAAACGCTCTCGCGCTCTCCAGTGCGTGGCTAAACTGAATATAGCTACCCATTATTTCAGATTTTGCTTTTGTGGGTACAGCCGGTTTTGATTGAATAAATAATTATAGATGTTCACAAATTTCGAATATATTTGAGTAATTTTGAAAGGGGGCGCTGAAACTTTTTTTGATGTCTATACTTCTTGTAACAATAACAATCAGCATTTTTACATCATATACATTGCGGCTCACCTTTAAGAGGTGCTGACATCATTATTCATCATCGTCAGTATATGGCTCCATTTCATCCCCAGAGGAAAAATCAGCTGGAGGATGAAATAGTAAAGTTAAATGGATAAAGTTATGGAATCTTTTCCGAACTACAATGCTACCCAATACAGTAGTTATACATGCAATAGCTTACCTTCGTCAATCAGAGTGTCAGGAGTTTTCACGGGAGCTACTGGAGCAGAAGACCGAAGCCTTTTCTTGAGAGGGGTGGATGGAGCTGCTTTGTTGGCCATATGTTCTTTAGCCTCCTTCCTCAATTTCTCCAAGGTCTTCTTCATAGAATCTTCTTGCTTCTTTTTTTTCTTTTCTGCAGCAGTGTCGTTATTGCTGGTTTTCCTCTTTTTTGAAGTTCCTAGAACATGTTACAGCAATGAAATTCTATATATGCTGGAGATCTGCAGGTGCTGGACTCACGTTCGTACGGACGGACGGACAACCATACAATAGCATAAACACGAACCAATCCTTGCGTAAGGGATTCTCACCTGACGTGCTCGGCCGTGTTAGATCGGTGACATCATCAGGCTACAATGATGTAAGAGATAATTAATAGTATGTTCTGAAATATTTGAATATGCCAGTGTATCCCAAACGGTCAACTTACTTTCTGTTTACCGGGTAAAAAGATAGGCCCTCGGTCAAGAGGGTTACCCTGCACCAAAAGTACCTCATCGTCTGAGCAGTTATCAGCAGAGTCTCCCGTCTCTTCTACAAAAAGAGAAACAGAATAATGTACATAGTTGCCCCCTTGAGGAAGCAGTAGCACTTAATTTCCGGAAATTCGACGTAGAGGCATTATAATAAAAAAATACTTCACACCTGAATTGTGGCTATTCGTGCGTGCTGGCTTTAAAAAATGCATCTTAATTTCATAGTGATAATCCCCCTTCCCCTTAAAGGTGGCCGTTCACTAGAGCAGGGAAACGAGCGAGTGCAGAAGGTCGTATACGTCCGAAAACGACAGGTGAGAGTGAGACGTTCGAATTACAACTTCGCTACTTCTCACTCTCACCTCTCGTTTTAGGACGCGTACGAGCCTCTGCGCTCGCGCGTTTCCCTACCGTACACTCAGCGTGTCCGCCTATGTCCGTGTTCTTTTCTCGGTCAATGTTTAGGTCAGAAATGCATTCAAATGTATGTCTACAAACTTTGAATACACTTTGTGACCCCAAGTGATAAAAACCATGACTGAAAGCGGTAAACGTTCGTAGGCTGACACGGCAGACACGCTGAGTGTACGGCCATCCTTAAAAGTTTCATTGCTGTTTCATCACCTTGTTTCGTTGCACCACTCCTTGGCTTTTTTGACGTTTTAGATGAGTGGGCTCCGGATACTGAGCACGTGGAGGGTGGTGACTCAGCAGGAAAGGGAATGACCCCTGGAGCCAAGGGCTCAGCAGCCGAGGTCGGATAATTAGGGCGGCCATCAAAATATTTCTGAGGTGAGATGTGACAGTAAGGCCATGCTGGTCCTCCTCCCTCTGTTGACACTGATAAGGCAGCGTATGGCACGTTACGAGTGGCACTTTGCTCGTGACACTGATGAGCAGCAGCGGACAAACACATCTGCAGCTGAGCCGCAGTGGGATAGTCGGTCCATGCTGTTTCTCCTCCCTCTATTGGTACTGACAAGGCAGCGGATGGCACGTTACGAGCAGCACTGTGCTCCTGACGGTGATGCTCAGTGGCGGGCGAAGACACCTGCAGGTGAGCTACAGAGTGATAGTCGGGCCATGCTGATTCTCTTCCCTCTGTTGGCACTGACAAGGCAGCGCAGGGCACGTTACGAGGGGCACTTTTCTCGTGACGGTGATGAGCAGTGGCGGGCGAACACATCTGCAGGTGGACCAGTGATGCGGGGCTATGGCGAGCATTGGTAGATACTGTATGCGGTTGGGGGGGCGGTGACTTACGGTAGTCAATGACCCCGGTGGTCACAGGCTCACCGACCGTGGTCACATGCTGTTCCCAAGGAGCACCACATTCATGTGGAATGGTCTCATTGCCATTATGAGATGCCTCCATTGGCTTACGGCGGCCATCTAAATGTTTCTGAGCTGCAGTGTGATAGTCGGGCCATGCTGATTCTCGTCCCTCTGTTGGCTCTGTCAAGGCAGGGAACGGCACGTTACGAGCAGCATTGAGCTCCTGACGCTGATGAACAGCGAGGGACGAACTCATCTGCAGGTGGACGAATGTAGCGGGGCTAGCAGGGCGAGTATTGCTAGATACTAAGCGGGGGGCGGGCGGCCACTTACGGTAGTCAAGGACCCCGGTGGTCTCAGGCTGGACGGTCGTGGCTAGAGGCTGTTCAAAAGGAACACCATATTCATGTGTAGTCGTCTCCCTGTCACAAGATGCCCCCAATGACTTAGGCCGACTATCTATTTTTTTCTGAGCTGCAGTGTGATACTTAGGCCATGCTGATTCTCTTCTCTCTGTTGGTACTGACAAGGCAGTGAATGGCACTTTACGAGCAGCACTGCGCTCGTGAGGCTGATGAGCAGCGGGGGACGAACACATCTGCAGGTAAGCTGCAGTGTGAGAGGCGGGCCATGCTGAGTCTCTTCCCTCTGTTGGCTCTGACAGAGCAGCGGACGACACGGTACGAGAAGCACTGCGCTCGTGACGGTGATGAGCAGTGGCGGACGAACACATCTGAAGGTGGACGAATGAATCGGGGCGAGCAGGAGGATTATTGCTGGATTCTGAGGGGGGGACGGACGGCCACGTACGGTAGTCAATGATGCCGGGGGCCACGGGCTCAGCAGCTGTCGATTTATGGTAGTACATGTCTTCTGAGTTGATGGGCTTGGCTGCCTTGGTCAATTTTTGTTCCCAAGGAACACTATGCTGCTCTTGTGGTGTTGTCATTGAGTGCTCTCGGGCACCGGGGGTCTGCATCGACTCAAACCGGTCATATACAGAGTGATATCCAGTCAATGCTGATGGCGATGGCTGATGGCGAGAGGTATGTGGTAATGCATAATCGTGTCTCACCGTGACCTCCGCATTGTGCAGCCCGTTTTTTGGGTGTTGACTCCATGCTCGAGGTGGTCGCTCTGGTTCAGTGATGTCATGGTCAAATTGTTGTGCATTTCCTGGCAGACAACTCCTCGGTTTGGGCCCCTTTCGCCGCCGAACCATTGCCTGCGTAAGAGAAGACGGGTAGTATTTATCTTTCAGGACGTGACGTAACGTAACGTGTTTTAAGAACATACGTAAATCATTAAAAATCAAATATAAAACAATACAAAGAGCTTCAAACTTTTTTAAAAATCAGGCATCATTTCCAACAAGTGATCTTGAAAAGAAATGTTTTCTCAGAAATTTCAGAAATATCTATACGTTTTCATTTCCGGAAAAAACTTTGACATGTCCATGAAGACAAATGTTAACCCAGTTCTTTCCAGTATATAATAAAATGTAGTGATATTGAAAACAAACTTCAACCATTCACCATTCATATGTTCTCTGTTTTTTTTTCCAATGGATGAATTACTATTCTGCAGCAAACATGATACTTGCATTATTATACACATTCATTCAGTGTAAAGAACGAGTCAATTATAATACTACAGAATGTTGTATTAATTGGCTACTTGTTTTTAAAGACCTAGAGGTCAGTCAAAATACCGCCGTCCGTCCGTCCGTCCGTTTGTGGCCCGTTGCGGTAGAAAGTGCTAATTAAACATCTAAATCTAGTCTAAATATCCGTATAAGCTTAAAATATTTCGATTTGGTTTTATTGAAATTTCTAAGCGACATTTGGTTCTTGAGAAGCGAGCAGCCGCAGCTAACCCAATGAGCTAACCTCATATGTTTAATGCTTTCAATCGCTCATTTCTCGAGAGTCAAATGTCACATTTATTTTAATGAAACCAAATCGAAATATTTTATGCTGATACGCATTTTGAGACCATGTTCAGATATTTATTCATCATTTTCTACCGCAACGGGCCACAAACGGCCGGACGGCCGGCGGTATTTTGACAGACCTTGGGGGCGGGGAAGCGGGGGCGGGAGGGCAGAAGCGAGCGGGGGACCAGCGCAGGCCACGGGGCCTCGCATGGATGTAGTGTAGCCTGGCCTCGGTAGTGGAGGAGAGGGGGCGCTCCGTCCGGTGTCCGCCCGCAGCAAGGCAACAACTATGCCGCTTCGACTTTTTTATTACTCCTTTTACTGCTGCTGAGAAGTTTGAACGTTCCACGGTATCCACTGCATGAACAAAGGCCGCCACTAACCGCAGATGAAAAAGATTTTCACCTTAGAAAACAGTACATAAGGTCCTGAGCAAAATACTTTAATGCAATGCAAAAGCAGCCACATGCTTTGTACTTTACCCACACTTTAAATTGTCATAACAAAAAGCTTCGCCACTCAAGGTCAAGAGAGGTAAAGGCACCAGCCAGGACAGACGCGCGCTGAGTTTTGGGCCACCCTACACGGATAGTGTTGGCAGTTTTTAGGAACTGATTGAATCGTCAAAATCAATGCGCTGAATGGGGTATACTTACGAGCAGTGCTGTTATCTTGTATTCTTCTCCGATTACTTTAAATATCTATCTTTACGGCTACTGTCTCGACCAAGTGAGGTGAGGTGCAACGTGGAACCAACGCTGGAGACTACGGACATCGTTCGTGTCTTTATTCACATTACATGTCACGTCATGTGTGAGGCTAGGACCCGTCTAGTCTCACTAAGGGTGGCCGTACACTCAGCGTGTCTGCCGTTTTCAGTCATGGTTTTTATCACTTAAGGTCAGAAAGTGTTTTCAAAGTTTGTAGACATACATTTGAATGCATTGCTGACCTAAACATTGACCGAGAAAAGAAAACGGACATAGGCGGACACGGCGGACACGCTGAGTGTACGGTAGGGAAACGAGCGAGCGCAGAGGCTCGTACGCGTCCGAAAACGAGAGGTGAGAGTGAAAAGTAGCGAAGTTGTAATTCGAACGCCTCACTCTCACCTGTCGTTTTCGGACGCATACGAGCTTCTGCACTCGCTCGTTTTCCTGCTCTAGTGAACGGCCACCTTAACAGGTCAAACTTTTGTGCTGTTCAACAGGAATGGATTCCACGGACGAAAGCTGCGCTGGTGCTCCCTTCAAGCGTTTGAAGATTGCTGAGCAGGATGAGAGTTTCGATTCATTGGACATTAAAGTACGGCCAGAACCTTTTTACTCGTTTTACCGTTCTTCACAAACTTCTAAAATTTGACTAAGTACAAAACAAGCATTGTATTCCCCAGTGTAATTATAGTAAAGGGATTAATCTCCTATACACTAACAGATAACAGATGTAAACATTTATTTTAGAACTGTTTACTCTGGGCTTTTCTAGAATTTATTTTGACACATTTTGTAACAAACCGCGTTTTACCCCCGTGAAAGTTCACAGATCGCATGAATAAATATCTTAAACCAAAATGTACATTTGTTGTTAAGCTGATGTGTTGATCTGTTGAGGTATACACGCTGGGCTGCTCGCGTGTCGCGAGTTTGTGCAGTCTAGCACTAAGTCGCGTGTTTGTGCAGTCTAGCACCAAGTCGCGTGTTTGTGCAGTCTAGCACCAATATTGTATGGCAACCCACAACCCCTGCGTGGTGAGCGGGGGAATGCTGGAATGCAGTTGAAGGTAATGCTTAAGATGTTTGCACTTTCAGTCCACAACACTGAACACGTACAGCTGTAAAAGTCATGAAAACAAGGAAGAAAAGAAGCACAAAATTACTTTTGTGGTAAAATGAACACTCGTCCTTTACGATGTTTTAAAAAATTTTGTATTTTCATCTAAGAACGAAGAATATCTTCAAACATGACACTTATTTCCATTTGAAACTGTTACTTTTGAAGTAATGGGAAGAGAACAACTGCATCAGCAATTTTTTTATAGGGTGGAGGGGCAGCGTCAAACTGATGTCTTTTTGATTATTTGTCAGTAGCATTTCAAGTTTAAAACAGCATAAGTTTAATGTCTGTGGGTGTTTCTGAGATGGAAGTGAGAACATGTTACATTGCACGAAGGGCATGTTTCTGCACATAATTAATTTTGTGATTACTTTGTCCCCTGTCTTTTCATGCCCAGGAAATGGATCTGAAGCAAGAGCTTAGAGGCGAGCTGGAGACGCATCCTTCCACTGAAGACTGGAACAGTCGTTGTAAATGCAGTGAGCAGATTCAGGTCCGACATGTATGCGTGTGCACATTAGTATACCCTCGCAAGGTGACATAAGGCTGAAGGTGGCCCTACACTCAACATTTTTGATGCATCCGCCTATGTCTGTCGATTTTCGTCGATATTTTGTATGATAGTGTAGGAAACATGAATGTTATATCAAGTTCAGAAAGACCCCGGTTCGAACCAGCTCCAGCGCCAGCGCTGGCGCTCGGAGGCACTGGGTGAAGGGGTGGCGGGCGACTTTTCTGTGGTGTTCATTGATATCAACCGTCATAGTTACCCACTCAACTGTTGATATCAATGAATACCACCGAATGGTCACCTCCAACCCCTCCAACCAGCTCTCCCAAGCACCAGCGCTAGCGCTGGCTCAAAGCGGACATATTTCTTAACTTGATATAGCTGTACTGTTGTAAGGTGCCCCCACAATGAAGCGGGTCGCAGCGACTCGCTTCATTGTGGGGGCACCTTTACACTTCAACAAAACCTTTGGAACTTGAGTGACTACAAAATTGTCAAAAAATGCAAAACGGGCACAGACGGACATGACGAAAACGCTGAGTGTAATGCCACCTTGAGAAAAATGTTTCTTTCCTGAAGGGTGAAATGTGCCTGTCTCAATAACACTACTCGCTGTTTCTTTTTGTTTCTTAATTGTGTGTATTTTTAATACTCAGGAGATGACATCGGATCTGCGAGGTCACCAGGAGAAGCAGGAGCGGGCAGCGGAGCTGGATAATAAGGCCCCACTTGATATGAAACATCCCTACTGTGCTGCTAGCAACAGCAAAGTTCTGTTAGACGAGTGCAATACATATGAATCGGATGAAGACGAGGTGAATACCATTAGTAATGTACACAATTATTAGTCGACCGCCGGCGCTAGCAGTAAGCGCATCTTTCTTTTCCGATTTGTTTTAAGGACCCGGACATACCCCGCAGACCAACACCACGTGGTCTTGCATATCTGTCAGATGTGTACGAATTGTTAGAGGAGTATAATTTGGTGGCACGCTCACGATGGGCTGTGAATTGTGCGTATCCACAATCAAGCCCCTTACAAGTGAGCTGTTGGGAATGTGGAAAAATATACTGCGGTACTCCAGACCGCCTACTGAAACTTCTGAACCATATTGAATCAGCGCATCCAACAGATAAATGGTATCATCTTAGACAAGCATTGAAGAGGTATCGTATGTTTATAAGACGTATGGCGGGTGCACTCGAAGTGGATTTTGAGCGGAAGAGGAAGTCCATGGGAATGACTATCAATCGTATTTTGTCATAAAAGGCCTCTTATTACTTCTCATTACACAAAATTTGACCTGTATCTACTCGTTTCACAATTTTATGAATGAGAGGCCATTCATGTATTACAAAATAAATAAATTTACCTTGTCGATTTATCTACAAGGAAAACGTATAAATAACGGACGTTTAAGTACACATTCGTGTTACAATCGATTTACTTGATTCTATTCACATTTTTTATTTTTCTTTGACGGTCATGTCTGGTCACTGTGCAGAAACACTAGCTGTGCGCAGAAGTATGGCCGTCAAAGCTCATTTCCAATATTTGTTTTGATTCCCCCATTACAATACTTGTGGACTATTTTCAGTCAGCAAAACATATAACACCTGTACTTGAATATAATTAGTTATTAGCACGGCGTGCCCATTGTCGCACATGATAATTGTAAGTTGTAAGAAATAGGTTACCAGCCCGGTCGATAAAATTCCTAACAGTCTCATTTCTCCCACGGTTGACGTCCAGTCTTAAATCATTGCTTAGAGCAGTCAGAGCACGATCAGCATACACAGACTGCCACCTGCGGGTTCTTGACACAGGTTCTCCATTGTCCAGGGCTTCGACACTTAGAGAGGTAGTATGCTCAATACGGGCAAGAGCATCAATGAAAGCGTAGATATTCGGTCTATGTGCACCGACTGCCTTCCGAAGCACTTTGTTATGACTTTCACACATATTGTTTGTCCTGTGCATACTATTAAACAGGGTCATGTAGGCTCTCCGCGCAGGGTTCAGGATCCATTTTGTTTCTACAAAGTTAAAAAAGGGTTCGAGCAGGTATGCTATAAGACCATCATTATCTTCATCTCTAGCCTCCCTCTTTACAATGCCCAGTCCAACAAGGAAGTAGCGTGATGGGAGAAGTGCAATGGCACAGGTCTTTCTCATTATGTGCATGAGAGCTGGCAAGGCCTTTCGAAAACGCAGAAGTTTCAGTTTATTGGCTTTCTTGATAAAAGCCCGGCAAAGGTGCCACAAGCAGCCTTGTATTTGGGCATCTGCAAATTTAACATTGTTCTATTAAGATCAAAAACGCAAAAAACTAGAGCTTTATTCAATTAAGGATCGGCAAAGTCGGAGGAGAAGCGAGCCAGTAAGACTTGAGGTGCTCTCAAGTGTAACTCGCTCGCTTCTTCGCCGACTCGCAGACTTTGCCATTCCTTAATTGAATATAGCTTAGGTTTTACCCCATTCGCCTGAGATACTTGCTTGGATACGCTTCTTGCCACGCCCTTTGCTGAGGGTACTCCCAATCGGAAACAATTACGCTTGGGTTCAGGTCTGGACAAACTTCCTTTAGGAGCTGAAAGACTGCTCTATAGGCAGGTATTGTTCGCCTCTCCATTAGAATCCATCCAATTGGGATACACTTAATAGAGATAATGCTATTAATGCGTTGATTATTGTGAGATTGTTGTGAGAGTAGAATAGAAGAACATACCACATTCCTCCACGGAGTCACCAACACAAACACCTGGGCGCTGTGAGGCACCTGTGGCCTGGCTCTAAACGTTCCGTCTGATTGCAAGATAGAAATTCGTGATGCAAACCGCCTCATTCGTGCGGAAATGAATGCTACGTGGTGTGAATTATCTGTTGCAGTTGTGGACCCACAGTACAGATTGTCATCCTTGTCCACAGTGCATGATATTTTCTCCCGCCATTCATCCCGAAGTAAAAGCCTGGTAAGATCCCTTAGTGATTCAGGAACTGGAGGGAAACTTTCAATACGAGCACGGTACATTGGATTCCTGAGCTTCCTCATTGTCATGATCCTTCGAACTCGCCTTGAATAACTGAAACAAAAAACGGAGTGGTATATCACGGAGTAAGGAGAGGTAGGGAGATTTACATGCAATTCAAGTCATGATGTACTAACCGACGATTGCGGCGCTCAGACTCCAATATTTCAGCAAATCCCACATACCTGCCCTCCCGAACCCTGTTGACAACATTTTGCCGAAAGTGTCGCTGAGCGACAAAATCCGGATCAGGAGGGTGGTTGTGGTTTGAGGATTGCCTATACCCGCCTCCTATCTCGAGTATTGCTCGACCCCAACATTTTAGTTTGTCGTAAAAGACACACCTGAAGTAGATGCGTTTTTCTGTTTCAACATTTACATGATAGGCATGTGAATTAGGGCCAGTGTGATAGAAATAACTGTTTCCTCTGTACCCCTCCTCTTGAAATAATAGGACAGCATCAGCAGTGACACTTAAGACAAGCAACACAGTTCTGCAACAGATCGTTAGGCCAACAAAAGTAATATAACTGTTTTAATCAGAAAATTCGTAGGTCATGATACTGCTACGTCAGCGTAAAGAGTGAATATTTACATCACTGAGAACGAACTCTGCCTCTGCATCTGCTGCATTATGAAGTTTCTGGCCCGTGAGATTGAAGGAGCTCATGGACACTGACCCTGAAACACTGTGCGAATTAACAGTCAAACCGATAGTGCAACCGAAGTATCCTAACTTATTCTCAACGATTTCAAATTTAAAAAAGTAACCCCTTTTCCTTATTTTTTTAAAATCGAAAACAACTTGTCCACCAAGACACTGGAAAAACAAAGGTAGGACTTAATGCCTTTCTAGGGGTGTGAAATTTTAATGCCTTTGCAAAGGCACGAAATTGTCCAAAGGCACACTCTAAAAAAAATTACAAAATTCTGTATCATTTTTATGCAGTAATTAGCATATCACTTGTGATACAGGAAAATGAAACAGAATTTTGTATTTTGTGTTAAAATTATGTACAAATCATCCAAATTCCGTAAAATTGAAATAGTATTTTCTGTATCAGATACAAAATTTTGTACAGCAAGTGATATGTAAATTACTGCGTAACAATATACAGAATTTTGCACTGATTTTTTTTAGAGTGCATTAAAATTTAACACCTTTAGGCAGTTTTAATGCCTTTGCAGGGGTGCTAATTTTTAATGCCTCGGTAAAGGCATTAAAACCCGTCCCGTCCTACCTTTGTTTTTCCAGTGGATGGCCGCCAACAAATGAACGCTACAGGGGTGGTGCATGATACAAGCTATACTTTTCATCTCAAAAAGAAGTTCATCTTCCACATACCGAAAAATCAAAGATTCGAGTGTGTCACTGTATCACTATATCGGAGGACTTAAACCAAAATCATACACATCGTCTGGTGATTTTGATATTTTGTAAAGAAATTTGAAAAAAACGGTTTTATGAGACTTATGAAAGACAGTTGATATATTCAAATACTCGTCTTAGGGTTGTTTGGTTTTTGAGATGAAAGTGTATCACTTAATTACAGTGCACTAAGAAAAATATTTGTTCTTTTACCATTTTGTACTTGAGTGGTGTCAGCCAACAAAGGCCTCAACGGCACTCACCTCAACGAATAAACTCTGGTTGTTATTGTCGTTGTGAACGGCTGCCAGTTGCCAGAGGTTACCAGACCCGACGCCAAGCCCGATCACCGGATCACCGCAAAGCTCGTCAGCACGGCCTGCCAGATGCTACTGTTCTGGCACGGCCCCCTTTATGGGGACGCACGCGCAAAGAGCACTTTTCTTTGTTGTGCTATTCTTACAGTTTCTGGAAATGTGTTACATTTTTATTTTATTTGTGGCTCGACAGTGTTCATGGCTTTAAACATTGTAGTATTATTGTTGTGTACTGCGTGCCATCTGTGTGTTTCATGCGTGGACGCTTTACTTCTCAAAGGCTCCTAGCGCTCGATCCTGCGACGTTGCCGTGCTGACGTCCTTGGTGGTCCAGAAGATCGGAGTCAGTTCGTCAGTCAAGAAGTCCGACGCCATGATGGACGCTATCTGCTCTAGCGCTGGTTTCTGCCGTTCCACGTTCATAAATAGTCAATGCGTGTTCAATTCTCAAATCTATTCTGCGATACCGACGAAGCCGATATTGCAGAGATGTGAGACTTTGCACGTATTCATGTGGCTGAGGTACGTATACCCTTCTGTACATGCCTTTTTGCACACGGAATGATGCTCAGGGGCCCACGTAGACCTTTCAAGCCCTTGAAGTATTTGTCCTTCAGTAGGCAATTTAAGGCAAAGAAGTCGTATCCTATAAGTGGGAGAGAAATTAACTTCGGTATTTTTAAGAAATGATTTTTATAACTAGTGCCTTTTTGTTTAGAAAGTAATCTTTAAAATGTACAGCAGGGGTACCGGAGGGTAATTGTACTGTGCAATCTTGTGGAATAAGGTCTAGAGTAGGTTTGGGAGTCGTGTATTCCTCGCGTGTACGTAGTTTAAGTCTCTTCAAGTCGTGATATTTTATTAAGTAGGGGCCTCTGCAGGGTTATGGTTGACGCCTGTGGTTCGACGCGATATTAGTGGGGGCGCACAGGAGGGTCAATGGACAGTATGAGAAATAGTGTGGTACGTGGTTACGGGTACATTGTCGTCTGCTGCCACACTACAAAAGCCAGGTTAGGCCAGCATCATCCCTGTTCAGAATGAATGAGAGTTGGGTAATGTGGAATGAAGTTAGCATTTTTGGTGAATTCCCCCCCCCTCTCTCTCTCTCTCTCCTCTCTCTCTCTCTCTCTTTCTTTAAAGAAATAAGAGGCAAAGGGTATGAGGAAAAGGCATAAACTATCGCTAATATCAAACTTGTTTCATATTAAGACTAAAACTCGTTCTTTACACTTAAGTTTATCGCTAAATAGTAGACCAAAAGTTAATCACACTAGGGTGTTTTTTAATTTGAAATTTATTTAAAATGTCTTCGTTATTGGTTAAAATAGAACGACATCGACAAATAAATATCCATAGACTGTAGCTTGAAAAATTTTCAATTCGAACTAAGCTTTTAATCGGGCCCATACTAACACGTTGCACCTCGGCCGGGTCGTCTGTTTCCACTCCTGTAGCTGGAACTCGCTTGGCACTACCTGCCTTCCAATGGGTAAAGAGACAGAGATAGCTGGTCTGAGACGGCAGGAACAAAGAACTGAAACCGTTGCAACGGAGCGCGGGCGCTACGTCGCAACCGGAATGGAATCAACTTGCTGATTCTCCGACATATTTTTTCAGTAACTCGCTGTTGTAGTAAAATAACAGAGATAATGTCAATAGCTAAATCGGATAAAATAAGAGAGATAACGTTAAGAGCGAAATCGGCTAGTCCCGACTCTCAGACACTGTATTTCTCTATTGGTTTATTTATTTCAATTTAATTGTCTCTGAGGGTTCCTGATGGCACCAGAATAATGCAAATACGCTGCTAATACAGTAGCTACGCCTAACTGTAAAAGCATTAAGTTTATTTCACCAACTTGCAAGTTATTTAAATAACTGTCGTTGGCGCGCCTGATGCCGAAGCCGAGTCGAGAGGCCGAGCGGCTCCAGAGTCGCTCGGACGAGCCAATCACGCCAGCCGCTCAGGCCCCAGCCTCGGCTCGGCTCGTCCGGGCGACTCGGGAGCCGCTCGACCTCGCAGCTCGGCTTCGGCACCGAGCGCGCCAACGGAAGTTATTTAAATAACTTGCAAGTTCGTGAAATTAACTTAATGCTATTACAGTTAGGCAAAGTTGCTGTATTAGCAGCGTATTTCCTGTATTGTTATTGAAATGAATTCTGGTGCCATCAGGAACCCTCGGAGACTACTGAATTGAAATAAATAAACCAATAGAGAAATACGGTTTAGGAGAGTCGGAACGAGCGGATTTCGCTTATTACATTATATCTGTTATTTTATTACAACAGCGAATTACTTAAATAAGTTGTCAAAGAATCTGGGCCTACTCGTTTTAAAGAATAGATTCGTTTTGGTGTGGACGGATAGCTGCTTGGCGTCAGTATTAATTGCGTAAATTGGTAAGCGATGATATGAAACGTTTTATCTTCTTTTTAACGAAAGTGTGGTGTGCTTTGTGACAGAAAAACTATTGTAATAAGGGTGTTGCATTGCGCCCGTCGCGTACTAGGTTCTTTTTCGCTGCAACGTCTACTCTATCATACGTGGTCTATGCTTTTCAGGACTTCCTAATGGCTTGACTCGACTTGAAAGAAGCATTAAACCGTTTCGAAGGAGAACCAAGCTGATTTGCAGTTTTGCACCAAAAATACCAGCTCATAGTGCCGCAGCAAGTAGCCGATATTATACAGAAGAGAGAATGTATGCATCTGAGGTACGCAAGACCTTCAATATATCTGATTATGGACTTAGGGGCCGTGCATAAATAACGTCTCTCGTTTTCTGGCCATTTTCGACCCCCTCCCCCCCCCCCCCCTTGTCACATCTCGTCACATTCGGCCGAACCCCCCCCTTGTGTGGTTTTTTTACTCGTTCTTTACACTCCTCTAAATGAAAAGTCAAAGTGGAGAGAAGGAGTATTGTGCTCAAAAATGACTTTTGGGGGGGTATCGTACATCTTAGAACTGACAGAATGTAGAGAGAAAACAATGGTATCATGTTAAAGAGCAGAATCCAGTAGCTAGAACATAAATTAATTTTTTTTCGACTTGCAATGTAAAATTAAAATGAAAGAAACAGGATCTGAGCATGTTTTGCGAAATTAACCCCCTTTCAACTCTTTATATCATCAGAACAAGAACGTTCAGAAAGAGCTCAATATAACAAAACTGACAACAATTTTTCAGTTAACAAATAAGGTGGATGGTTTTTAGCCCGCCCTTCTGCTTTGAAAAAGCTTCAGAGCTGGCTTATGCAATCGATCTGGTGTCTGTCTGTCTGTCTGTCTGTCTGTCTGTCTGTCTGTCCCACTCGAAGGAGTTGAGCTAGAGAGTTGAAATTTTTAGGGTATCTTAAGGGTCACCCCTGGACACCGAAACGCCTGGTGCAAATCCTGCCAACCCTCATTAAGGCACTGAAAAAAATTATGAAAGTTTTCACAGAAAAAAAAATTGTTAGATAAAATTTTATGGTTGCCTAAGGGGTATCTCAACGAATTGGGACCCCTTGTACCAAAATTTCGTCCGTTTCGCTCTATCTCTTACCGTTTCGGCTCTACAGCCACACAAAAGACCCAAATATCATAAAACATCATGTTGGGTATCGTGTCACAGGTTTTGCGTCATTTTGCGGACAAATCCAAAAATAAAAATCAGATTTTAGTATCATCTGCTTTCATTTGCAATCTTGATTGAAACTTTTTTCAGCGGATAAATGCGATTATTCGGGTAACTTAGGAAATTACGTCACAAGGGGTCGACCCCCCCCCCACCCCTTCCCCACGTCACATCTCGTCACGTGGGAGCGAGCCCCCACCCCCCCAAAAAATGCGTGACGTTATTTTTGCACGGCCCCTCACTGTAATGTAGACGTAAACTTTTTAGCACTATTGGAATATTTTGATTGGACCAAGTACCGAAAGCGAAAAAGTTACAGTTTCGATTTCGGCGCAATTATCTTCGTTTCTGAGAATAGATTTGTTTGTGCATGGATGGATAGCTGCTTAGTGTCAGTATTATTTCCTCTTTTCAAACAAAGGGTCGTGCGCTTTGTGACAAAAAAAAAAGTGTCGTAAAAGGGGTGTTGCTTCTTTTTTCTTAAGTTTCGTCCGTCGCTTTGTTGGTTGTTTTTCGTTGCACGTCTACTCTGTCATACGTGGTCTGCTTTTTTCAGGACATTTTGAATGGCGCACAGCGTTAGACCGTTTCTAAGGAGAACCAAGCTGATTTGCAGTTTTGCACCAAAAATACCAGCTCAGAGTGTTTGAGCAAGTTGCCGATATTCTACAAAAGATAAAACCTTTACATCTGAGGTAAGCATGCACAACCTTTAATATATTTTTTTATGGACTTGGTGTAATGCAGACGCAAACTTTTGAGCACTCGGAACATTTTGACTGAACCAAGAACTAATAGTAAAAAAGGTTACAGTTTCGATTTTGGCGCAATTATATTTTCAGTCGTTCTTTATCTGCTTTACATATACATATAAATCTTAGACGTAAACTTTTGAGCACTATTGGAATATTTTGATTGGACCAAGTACCGAAAGCGAAAAAGTTACAGTTTCAATTTCTGCGCCATCATCTTCGTTTTAAAGAATAGATTTTTTTTTGCATGGACGTATAGCTGCTTTGTGTCTGTGTTATTTGAGTCAATTAGTAAGTGATGATGTAAAACTTTTTTCCTCTTTTTAACATAAATGTCTTGCGCTCTGTGACACAAATAGTCCTGGAAGAGGAGTGTTCCATTTCCCGCGTATTTGTCATATATACCTGTCATACGTGGTGTGTTTTTCAGGACATCTTGAATGGCTCATAGCGTTAAATCATTTCTAAGGAGAACCTAGCTGATTCGCAGTTTTGCACCAAAACTACCAGCTCAGAATACCACAGCAAGTTGCCGATATTCTTGAGAAGCAAAAATGTACCAGGTGGCTGATGGACCCCGGGCCCTTTTTGCAGTATGCACCCCGCCCGCACCGCTCCATCCGGAACTGCATACATTCTAAATGTGAGGGGACAATTTTGTTCCCCCCTTAGAAACGTATTTGCGCGCATCCAGAGTGGATGCAAATTTGTTCCTAAAACTAGACATATTGTGTCAAATTTGGAACAAAATATCTAGTTTTAGAAACAAATTTGCATCCACTCTAGATGCGCGCAAAAACGTTTCTATGGGGGGAACAAAATAATTGTCCCATCGCATTTAGAGTGTCCTCATCAGGCGCCGGGGACCGGCTCCAAGCGCGGATGCTCCGCTTCGCCACTGTTGTTGCAGCCAACGCCCCGAATGGGTCAGCTTGAGGTTCGCGCGGTCTACGGTAGGGCATTACAGGGGGGAGGTTCGCGGTTTCGCGGGAGTAACCTGCGAGGCCGCAGGAAAAGCTCGCGGTCCGCGCGTCATGCGGCGCGGGAATCTCGCGTACCACAGGTCCTCCACCGGTCCTTCGCGGACTGCGAGCTACCCAAGAGAAGGATCTGCGGACTGCGACCTTCCCCCGCGGAGGATCCGCGGATCGCGAGATACCCCCTGGAGGGAACCCGTGGACCGTCAGCTTTCCCCGCGGACCCGTGGGTTACTCCCCCGAAATTATCTCTGTTTTAAAGAATAGATTTGTTTTTGCATGGACGGATAGCTGCTTAGTGTCAGTATTATTTCAGTCAACTAATAAGCGATGATGTAAAACTTTTTAGCAGATGATACCTTTATTCTCAGAACAGTACAAGACACTAAGGTGTCAGCTAGCTTGTACTCTCGAGTCCAGAAACTAATCGCATACCCTTACAATAATATGGCGCGGCGCTGCCTGGGGGGGCTGGTGAGTGAGTGAGTGGCTGGCTGACTGGCGCGAAGTTCGCGCGGAACAATGACACCTTTCCCCCGCGCGCAGCTCTAACAGCTCCTCCCCGCCAGCGACCGCTTCGGTCCGCCACGCCGCCGGCGGAACCCTCTTCCTCCCAACCCCGCAGGCGCGCGGCGTCGTTTACATAGTTTGCGTTCACACAAAAATTGTCGTACAGAGCGCACCCCATAGCCATTTCTCTAGCGGTATCATCTGCTTTCAATACCAATCTTGATTGATTTTTTATTTTTTTTGTGAATTTTTTTTTCCTCTGTTTAACAAGAGAGTCGTTCGCTTTGTGACAGAAAAAGTCTTGCAAGAGAGGAGTTGCATTTCGTCCCTCGTGAATTCGGTTCATTTTCGTTGAACATCTACTCTGTCATACGTGGTATGTTTTTTTCAGGGCAACTTGAATGGCGCACAGCGTTAGAACGTTTGTAAGGAGAGCCAAGCTGTTTGGCAGTTTTGCACCAAAAATACCAGCTCAGAGTGCCGCAGCATGTTGCCGATATTCTAGTGGAGTGCATCTGAGGTAAGCATGGTTATAGACTTGGTGTAATGCAGACGCAACCTTTTGCCACTTGGGGCGCGTTCAGATAAGAAAAGTCGAGCGGCGGGGCGAGCGAGCGAGCGAGCGATCGAGCGAGCGGCGCACGGCGTCGAGCGCAGATATGTAGGAAATCTGCTGCCGTATCCCCTAATCGCCTTGAAAGTAGATAAACCCACAACATTTTGGAAAGGGGAAAGAACATAGAACATTATTCTGTAAAAATATCGGCACTCCTTCCAAACCGCTCTCCTTGTAACCGTCGCATCAAGTGCCGATATTTTTACAGAATAATGTTCTATGTTCTTTCCCCTTCCCAAAATGTTGTGGGTTTATCTACTTTCAAGGTGATTAGGGGATACGGCAGCAGATTTCCTGCATATCTGCGCTCGACGCCGTGCGCCGCTCGCTCGATCGCTCGCTCGCTCGCTCGCCCCGCCGCTCGACTTTTCTTATCCGAACGCGCCCTTGGAATATTTTGATTGGACCAAGTACCTCAAGCGAAAAAGCTAGAGTTTTTGGCGAAATTATCTCCGTTTTAAAGAATAGATTTGGTTTTTCGTGGGGCGTGTGTAGCATTCACGCATCTATGACAGTTCGCGGAGGTCTGGAGAGGTGTTGAGGATCGTCGATAGGCTGAAATACATTCATCCGTGTCTTATTCAGCCCCGGAATTGCCAAATGAATCACTTTAACTCATACAATAAATATTTTAGAGAACTGCGAATAGCCGGCATAGCAGCCGAAATTTCAGTACGAAACTCTTCTCTCAAATGGTATTTGAGGGATTCATTTGGCAATCCCGGGGGTTGAATAAGACACAGAGGAATGTATTTCAGCCTATCGGCGATCTGTAACACCTCTCCAGACCTCCACGAACTGTCATAGATGCGTGCATGCATGGATGCATACATGCATGCGCACGCTTTAACTACACACGCCCGTGGACGGTTAGCTGCATTGTGTCAGTTTTACACTTTTATTCACTCACTATGACGTCACATTCTTTTTCATGTGAAAACTGTCACATTCCTTTCAATATTAATGTTACAATAAAATTTAGCCCACATATTCCGGCCGATTCACTTTGAATAATTTGACATCACATTTAAAACAATGCGACACTTTTCACGTGAAAAAGGAAGTGACGTCACAGTAATTGAATAATAGTGTAATTGAGTCAATGAGGTATTTTCCGAATAAGAAATACAGGAGGAATATCGTCTGCTCCCGGACCATCACAAAACCTCGAGCAATCAGAGAGGGCTTCGCTCGTGGCCCGGTCCAGAAAGCCCTTCTCTGATTGGACAAGGTCTTGTAATGGTCCGGGAGCAGACGATATTCCTCCTGTTCTTCTAATTCGGAAAATACCTACTCAGTAAGCTATGATATATTTGTTTTCTCTTTTTCACAAAAGTGTAATTCGCTTTTCGATAGAAAATGTCTTTCAAGAAGGGTGTTGCATTTCGTCCCTCGCGTATTTGGTTCTTTTTCGATGCGCGTCGTACACTGTAAAAAATAGTTGTCAGGAGACGAGAGGTTGCGCGACGAGCACCTTCTTTCCTAACAAAACAGTTGTTTTTAGTATATTACACTTTCAAATACCCGCATAAGTTCTTACGATATGGCCTCATACAAGAAACTGATGTGTATGGATGTGTTGTAACGTGACAACAAAAATGTTGTTAACTTTTTAAGTAACACATTTTGTCGGAGAACAGCGAGGTTTGTGATTAATCACCTTTCTGCGCAGTTTATACAAGACAGAAACCCTTTTTTGGGGGGCGGGGAGGAAAGAATTTTTTTGAACTCTTGACCTGCGACAAAAAGTATGTTAGTAAGCAACATATGTTGTTTA